>JAQFYG010003005.1:0-13330 GCA_034694325.1 Entomobrya corticalis
GTAATTTATATAGAAAAAACAACGGGGAAATTGTCAACGAGATAAGGTACTCTCATAACAAACTCAATCTGAACTCACAATATCTCAGGTTCTCCGTTCTAGTTTGTTCATATTTCTATTGTTCAGTGCATATATATCCAAAAATGCGTATTACCAGGTTCAAAGTGTACGTCGTTTGTCCATCGAAAATTAGATGGATGTGGCAGGGCAGGCAAGTTGTGCCTTTTGAATTCATAACTGTTTGGTGACGAAGTTAGCCTTGAATGAATAAATTCTCAGTGTCGGAGTATGGTTCAGTTGTTGACGGTTGTCTTCTGCAAGTTAGCTCAAGGATTAGTGGATCGGCAGGAGTTGCAGTTTCTAGTATGGTTATCTCCATTTTAAATCATTTTGTAGGGATTTAATACCATTGTTTTTTCTTTTTGCTGTCACCATTTGGGGTTTACAATGTGGTTTAAGTACGAACTGTAGTATACTTAAACTCATACATTGTCGACTTCATTTCATTTTGTACTCAATGCTCCTTCGGTTCAGATAAGTTTCTCCATGCACTTTTTCTGAGCCACGTTTGTACAATTGCAAAACACTATATATCAGAATTGCATGTGATCAGACATGCCTCGTCTGAGAATTGAGTTTCAACAATCAAACATTCAAATAACGTGTTGTTTTCCAGACTGCTGATCATTAAATTTAAATTACAGAAGAAAGCAAGTTAGTGCGCAGTTCATGTTGCCATATTATTAAAACCTTTTAGTAATTAGAATTACCTTATCAAAAATACCTATTCCATTCAAAATGCACGGAACGCGACTTGGCAAAAGCAGTCGGATGCCCGACAAACCAAATTAAAAATTTGTATGATGAAAATATGTACTGCATACTGTAACTACTTTCTAAGAATGCTTTCAGTCATGAACTATGCTTAAAATCTTGAAAAAGTCACTCCAAAGCTGTACAGTGCTTTCCGTTTTTGGCATTTTGTTGGGAGCAGCGAAACAATATCCGTTCAATATTATTTCTTTTCCCCAGTCCATAACTTCACAAGATGGACTTAATGCAGATTGTCAGGGATTTAGACTATAAAAACGCTTACTTAACACGAAGTACACGACCATGATTGGATTGATTATGGCTTTTTTATGACGAAAAGCTTTTCAAGCTTAGTGAAGTCGGAGCGAACGCAAAAAATCATTATCGTTTGTGAATGAGCTAAACATTCTTAATATTTGTTAGTTAGATAAGCATTTTAGATAAGAAAAATTTTATTCCCTTATAGTCCACATATTTCATAATCTAAAGACATTTAAAATCATTGACCAAAGCTATACAACCACGCTATTAAGAGGAAATTTTTCTTTTTAATTATTAACGTCAGAAGAATACAAAACGTAGAAATTTTCCATTGTACTTATCTTTGGCATAGTTTTCATAGACACAAAACTCTCCAATATTACCTAAATATATATACAATACGAGCTTTTGTGATAAAATGCGGTCCTGATAAGGAACTGCAAATTTAAATAGGAAGAAGAAATCAGATTACTAAAAGATCAAGTACACGCTCCAAATATTTCACTGAAAAACTCAACAAATGACTTACTTACGTTGGCATCAAACATTTAAGATGTAAAAAGAAAGTCAAATAGTCACTGTTGGCAAGACTGAATTACAGCACTCAAACTAATACTAGCAGCTGGTGGTGCAAGATCAACTACCTCATCATCAACTCCGTTAGGTACAAATCCAGCTCAATCATCAAAATTATCTACACGTATTATTGCTTTGCAAGGGCTACCATTTCCTAAATACTTACTTATGAAAATTACAGCGCAGTCATTTATAGATGAGGAAGAAGAGTATTTTACTCATACGGATGTCGCACGAACAAATTTGCGTTTGAAAGCAGGTCGCCTTTTTGAGGATAAGTCAGATGTAGCAAATTATTGGAGAACAATGCGAGCAAGCATAGCAGTATGGGCTGCATTTATTGCTGCATTTCACAAATATGATGACTTTAAGTCCACAAAAGACTTTCATAACCTACGTAATACATACCAATAGTAAGATGACGGATTTGAAACATTTGTATGCTCTATTTATTAGAAAAGTAGATCCAAAAGTCAGCACGCCATAGTTAAAAGAAACCCAAACTCATGCTTACCAGAAAACGGAAACGAAGTAAAAGTTAACAGTTGAATATCCAATATGCATAGCTAGACCAGTGTTAACAAACATTAACAAACTGCAAACAATTGAACGAACGCCATTACAACGTGCACAAAACACTGACCTGATTGCATTTATAAAATAGACAAAACTGAACAAAAACAAACCGTTTTATAAAAATTGGCACGAGATAATAAAAGTGATGACTCAAGCAAGTAGCCATTCTTACCAAACGACAAAAAGTCTGATAATACTAAGGTTCATGTTTGTGAATACTTTCATAAGAAATTGCTCTTTGAGGTTGACTGCTGCAAAACGAAAATACGATATGCGCAATAATAAAAATCATGGTCCACATCAAAAAAATGTGGGTCGGAAAACTCCAATTCACGAATGCAAATGCAGCTTTCCGTGAATTTCAAGGTTTGAACGAAGAAATAAAACACAACTAGACAATTCATTCGATCTGAAAAATTTTGCTACGGTTATTTGTGATAAAAAAGGATGCACTGACTGTGTAGAGAAATGACCAATAGCACGAGTATCATATCCCACTTCATTTGTCAAACAGCAAGCCATTTAGGTGAACGGAGATAAAAAAACAGAAAACAGGTACCATACGTGAATCACGCTTATATCGGTGGTCACCAATTTACATGCATAAGGATGCCTGCTTCGTTTCAAAAAATTTCATTCCAAACCGTACTGGCAAGTAAAAATGCATCCAGATTGAATAAAATACACAGCCTTACAATCTCCAATGAAGTAAAATATGAGGTTTTGCAGTTCAGTATAACAACTGCGCCGTTTGTCTCTTTGTACAAAGTATACGTTGTTTTGGCTTCAGAGTTTCCTAATTTGTGCATGTTTTTTCTTATAGATACCCAATTTCTTATACCCAATTTTAAATACCAATGACCATGTTATATATGGGTTGCGTTCAATCTTTCCCAAAATGGTTTTCTATATTTAAGCCAATCATCATTATACAATTATTACAAAATCATTCAATTTTTTTTTCAACGCCTTATTGATTTGAACCCTTTACAATTTTAATTCTGAAAATTTTGTCTTTTTTAGCGCACCCTGTTATTACAACCATCAACCTCTAGTTCAAGATCTAAACCAATTTCACATTAATTCTAAGAAGTTGCCAATTTCGGGAGTGTGCAGTCTGGACATTATGGCAAGTTTTTTTGCTATAATGATGGCCATAACTGATAACAGCTTAGGATGGACACGAGCTGTGCCGGTGCCACTATGCTCCAAAAAACTAATTGTTGCAATCACTACGCGACGTCTTGATCGTACTGCTAATAATTATGAAAATATAGAACCTAAAGGAGATGGTACAGATTCATGCCAAGATACAAAGCATCCAACTGAACTTTTCCTTAGCCGTTTACTAAAAAATAAGAATGTTGTTCTATTCTTCATCGTGGACTCAATGTATAAGGATGATTATAAAACATACCTTTTGACCTTGAACGTACCGTTTGAAATAGTAAATACAAACGATACTGCTTTGTTTGTAAAATATAAGTTATTAAAATTTATTGAACGTGTTTGGAAATGAATAAAGCTACGTATTTAATGTCGACCAAATAAAATGTGTTGATGTGCAAGGAAAGACACAATGTCCGCATTTTGTTATTTTTATATTTGTATTTACTTTACATGCAAACATAAAAATATCAAAATGCGGACATTGTGTCTTTCCGTGCACATAAACACAAATGAAACATGTTTTTACACCATTTAAAATGTAAAAGGCAGCTTTGTGTAAATTCTCTTTTTTATTCTGTGCCCTCCACCCCCCCCCCGGCAACGATAACAATGTAGCAACAATGAATGGTCCCATCAAAAAAAAAGGCATAGTATGTATTCAAGGCCACTTTGAAAAGCTTTGGCAGCTTAAAATGTAATTTTATTTGATTTAAAGATTTATTTTATTACTATGACACGGACAATGAGTTCCCCAAGACAAAATGACTTCATATTGCTGTAATAATTTTTTTACGTTTTTAGTCCTTGAAAATCTGTATATAAGCGGAAATTCGTTTGAATAAAAAAAGTTAGGATACTGCGCTGCTGTCTATGGCATTCAACAACTTCCAAAACTGAAACATTTACAGGTTTACGGTCATTCGGTGAGTATACCTTGAAAATATTATCTTTAATCCCCACATTAAAAAATGTTCCACAAACTTGTGAATATTTCCACTTGAGAGTCTTCATTTTTTACATTTTAGAATCATCGTGTTTGGAAGCAGCTGCTGTCCCAATTCAAATGTTCTACATTCTGATCTGACTGGGAGTAAATTCTTTTCATTCAAGTAGCGGTATACTGGACAGAACCTGCATTCGCGAAGAGACCACGGAGAAATCATATTTATGAAATTAACTGAAATGTATTTTTCCAAACTGTAATAGTAGGTAGCTTATCGTTAGTTGTTATTTAAGGTTAGGCTTAGGTTAGGTTGTTATTTAAGGCTTAAAACGGTTCAATTAGTTAAAATTGTTGATGAAGTTTTGTTCACTCCCACTTAATAAAAATTCAATTCATTCCAAATGAGTTAATTATCGAAATTGGATTCTGAAGTATAACTGCTGTTGTAATGTATAATTGTTTATTAATCAGTCGTAGATATAAAAATTACGGTGACGAGTGAAGACATGAATAATGTATTGTGCTATCAAATAAATAACTGTTTAACCAGATTTATTCCCGGTATTATATCAAGTCACTATAAGTAATAAGTTGCGACTCATGCATTTAAAGTAAAAGAAGCTAAATAAACTCAAGGTGATACTTAATAAATCAAATGCTTCCTGCAATATTTTTAAAGTAAATTATTTAAATATATTGCTTATCTACATTTATATTGCTTATCTGACTGCATTAAATCTTGTAAAATTGATTTTATTTTATTTTGGAAGGCAAAAATATGTTGAGCAAAAATGTTTTTTTTTTCAAAGAGTTTGTAAAGCTCGTAGAAATATATACGCTGGTGAAAATTTGGGGTCGATTGATGCATCCAACATGGATTTATGACGGTCCAAAGTTGAATATTATAAATATTTACATAATTTTTATTTCCTACTGCAAAAAAGCCATTAAAATGGCAAGGTAAGTTGGCATGTCATATGTCCATGTACACAGGAAGAATTGTTCTTTCAAATAATTATAAGAAAACTTTCATAACTTTCGTGTGGTGACCAAACGTGGGTAAAACGTAAGACATGGGTTAGTGACCCAATTTCATCATCTCATACTTTGACATGCGCATACACATAGATTGGAAGACATTTTAAAAACTTTTACGCATGTGAGGAATGCTAAGGTCAAGGTCACTTGAATACCTGTGGTGAAGTTTTCTGTGACCAACCTGTCGGTGGTGGTGGCCAGTTTAAGTTGAACTAAAAGAAGGCATTGAAATTTTTAATAATTTATCAACTTTGGCCGGGCACTACTGCCAACAGGGTGGACGCAGCAAAAGTCAGCACAGGATGTATGTAGAAGTCATTAATGGTTACTAGAGTGTGCACAGTGTTTTTCTTTCACTTCCATATCCTGTGGGCATTGCCCATTGAAAGGAACATTTCTGTCAGCCAGTCACTATTGCAGAGATTTCTAGGTTTTCGCATTCAAATTGCCAAAATAACAAAAGCAGTAAAATGTTTTCACGTCAGCATCTTTATCATTCGTTCTCATGCGTTAGGGTTGCTTAAAAACTACAGATTATAATTGTGTCAAAAACAAAAGGATGTGCTCATAATATTATTTAATATTGTTTTACTTCCTAACATATTGATCTTGCCTCTTAATTAATTCTGAATGAATGCAAAATGTAGGCACCATTTCAAAATCGCTTTCATTTTATTTTAAATTTTTGTTTTTAAACTTGCAATTTTGAAAAACTTTAAAACCGTTTTTTGTTTCAAACCGTACCAATGTTTTTTCTAATAAGGTTTTCGGTAAAAAAATATTATCACTGCAGTCCAATTAATTTTACTGCTCATTCTAAATCCTTCCTGTATCATGCAACGTTTTAGACTTGTTATTCATTAATTATTTTGGAATTTTAGCAATTTCGGATTAATGACCTTGCCATTATTTATCGTCATTCTAGTTTCCATTGTATCACTTGTATGTATTCTCATATATTATAAACTAGGATTTTAAATTGTTAATGGTATCGTTTTAGAAAAATGGAAAGTGGTGTACTGTTCTCGAGGTTATGTACCTTTCTGCATATGTTATACTGACAATTAATTTCTGTGTATAATTTTTGGTTTCAGCTACTCTTTTTGTATCCAGCCGTGACTACTCAAGGTCAAGGTCTATAGCACAAACACGTTAAAGGATATTTTCAGTGTTTATGGATCAACACCAATTTTGGTTTCAATGCAGTTTTACGCTTTAACATTGAAAGAAGTTGGTGATATCTTATATTGGGATGTGTTGGAACTTAAAAACAGGGAAAGAAAGTTTCGTTTGGGAAATTGTTTGATAGTTTACTTCCAAAAAATGCGAGATGAAGCAAGAGAGATTAAAGGTAAGATTTTTACAGTTCTCAATATATAATTTGACTTATATTTCATATTATATAAGTTTGTTTAGCCTTGAGTCATCAAAAGCAAATGAATATTATTATTGCAACAAGAAATATTCACGAAATTATTTTTTGTTTGTTCGAACAAAACTGAAGTTCAAATATAAAACAGTAGTATTTGTAAATTAGTATTATTTACTAGGATTTCGTAAATTAAATGAAAAAATATTGATGTTTCTGAAACATTAAATACAAATCGCTGTTTGTCGGTCCAAGATACCCTTAAAAACTAAATAAAAATCAAAGTTGTTTTTAGAATGACAATGGCATGTTGATGTGGACGGGAAAAAATGCATTGCAACTTGAAATGATTTGATGGGTTATACTATATTGGAACAAGTTTGCATTGCAGCTATAATATCATAACAGTTTTTGTACAGTGTGTTGTGTTATGCAAAACATGTTGAAAAAGGTGACATTGATTACTACATCTCGTGTTAAGTAAATGGCATGTCAGATGATATTATTTTACTACAGAATTAACTTAACACCATAAACATTTAGAAATTTAGGAGAACTTTTGGAAGGCTGGTTGATGTAAATATTATTTATCTTTAATAACCGTAAAGCATGTTCGTTACAGTACAAATGATTTTTAGGAATCTGATTGTTTTTCAGTGATAAATACGATCACATAAATTATCAGTGTTCATTAGAAATATAGATATAAGTGGAATCGTGGAGACCGGAAGCAAACAGTTCCAGTTACTATTACGAATAGTTTGGCTTGAATCCACAGGTTCTTATCTTTTATCATGCTCATTTGCATAATATTGATTTTTTACATTTTTAGCTTCGTTGACAGTTTGTGTGCATAAATTGTAAAAATTGTTCTCCATTAAGCACAAATTAACAAAATCTAGTAATTGAATAATCGTGATTTTAACAATAATTATTTCTACAATTACTTTGTAGTTCAATATAAAAGAAACAAAACTAATATAAATCGCAACTGATTAACAAATATTAGTTTAAGATTTAATTTTGCACAAGCAAAATGGATAAAAAAATTATTTGTGATCGTGATGCAAAGAGAGGGAATTGAACAATTAAAATAAAAGTGAAAAAGTTGGGTTTGGCTGGTCAAAGTCAATCTGTTTTACAATGAATTCAGCTCAAAGTCATAAAGAATATCTGTGTTTTTATTACCGTTCTCTTCTGTCGAACCCTTGATCATTTCGTGCAAGCAGAAAGAAAGGGCACTGACTTTAACATTACAACAATTCATCCTGAACCATTTGCCAATAATATTTAATATGGGGTCGTCCACTAAATTGGTTTTTAGTATTGTGGAAGGCGGAAAAAATATATATTATGGCTTTGTAATTTACATGGTATTTCGTATTTATTTTGATAGTATTTCATACAATATCAGATGCACTGACAATATTTGGCCCTAGATGATATGTTATTTGCATTAAGTGAAGGATCCTCTAAACCTTAATTGATTATAAAACTGGAAAATGTCAAATCCAAAGAGCAAGAAGCGAATAAAAAATAAATTTTGAG
This sequence comes from Entomobrya corticalis, assembly GCA_034694325.1. Taxonomy (NCBI): domain Eukaryota; kingdom Metazoa; phylum Arthropoda; class Collembola; order Entomobryomorpha; family Entomobryidae; genus Entomobrya; species Entomobrya corticalis. The sequence continues at coordinate 8,295 of JAQFYG010003005.1, forward strand.
GAAAAGATTTAGAGTGTTTCATTATTGAGCTGTTCGCTAAGTAGTAGCAACGGAAGTCTTTTATAATCGGTTCGTTAACTATTTTATATGTTGCACAATACAACAAGAGCAAATATTTGAAAATAAATGTGCGATATGAATGTGTTTTTGAAGAAGAACAACAATTAAGCATCAGAAAATAACGGAAAATAAAAACAAAAAATGCATAGAAATGTACCGGAGCTTCATAAAAATGTATTTAGTCATCTTGAAAATGTGTATGGCTTCTGAACAATAAAATATTATTCGCTAAATTATGTTAACTGGCTACAGACATTAACAAAATCATAGTTTTTGAAAGCATCTTTTTTATGATTTCATATATTCAAAGGGAAACACCATCAAATATTTATATTTAAAATGTACCACAATATATTATTGCTTAAAAATATGTTCCAAGGGAAGATCTTGTAAATAATGAAGTGCATTGCTTACAATATTATTTTTCTCCCTTCTTTTAAAGTTAACCGGTTTTTTCAATTGATTTATTGTCTTTGTTCAACCAGGCCAAGATTAAAGTTATTCCAGTTCATTTGAATGTCAATAATTTTCTCAAGTAAACCGTCAGCTCACGCTTTTCTAGTTAGATGAAAAAGACTTTGTACAACATACAGGTTTATTAATAAAATTTTCACATTATCCTTTTTCGCAACGTTATCAGTGAACAAGCCCATGAAATTGCACTTTTAGGTCAACAAATAAAAACAGTTTCTTAGCCAAATATCAAATTGAAATAGTATGTAGAAACAAAAATTTTATACTTATTTAAGATGATATGATCCATAAAATACTAGATAAACAAATTAATTTATTTTGTGATAAACCTTAATTATTAAATGGGCTTGTAGCATACTATGTTACTAAACTGATCGTGAGAACTTATACTATATTCATCCCACTTTTCATACATTTAATCAAAACATTACATTGTAACTTGAAAGCTCATTTATAAGTTTAAAATAGTTGTTTATTGTAGGGATGGTGTTCCTTTAATCGGTTCCGTTTCTTTCATCAGCCACAAGTAACCGGGGTCAGTAAAGGAAATTCCAGATTGTATCATATAATCTCCCACTTTATTACGACATTTGTCATTATAAGCAGTGAGATAAAGCATCTACAAAAAAATAAATTAAAATTATTTAGTAAATTATATTTGTGATTACCCAAAGTCAAATAAAAAATACATGTTTATTTTTATATATACCTCAATCGGAGATAGGATTTTAGAATCAATCATTTTTTGTTGAAATGGAACCATCGTAACGTCCTCAAATGTGAGGCTAGTCCGTTTTCCAAAATTGTACCTGGCGTCTGCCTTCACTACTTGGATGATATCCTCCAAACGAATTCCATGCTCGTCTTGACCATAACAGACGGGATCAGTACTCATAAACATATTTTCCTGTAGACCAATGTCGTCTGCATCGACATATGTAGCGACTTCAGAAGGCTGTGCTTGTACCTCCAAAAAAGATGCACCTCTATGTCCCGTGACATTCAGATAATCGAGTCCCCGTTCCCATACTTCTACTTTTCGCTGAAAATTGCCCAAATTGTTCCCACTCAGCCTCTTTGGAAACATAGAGTTGGCCTGTTGAATCTGTCCTTTAAGGATCGCCGTGAAGCATTCTTTTTGGGAACGAGTTGGATTGCCAAAGTGGATGGTTCTTGCGACATCAGTAGTCCCATCCAAATACTGACCTCCAGAGTCCACCATGAATACATCATTTGTAGAAAGCGTCCTAAACTTGGGAGCGTTATCAGCATTGTGGTGGTAAATTTTGGCAGCATTTTGACCGCTTCCAATAATCATGGGGAAGCTGGGTCCTAGATAATGGAAACGCTTTTTACGGAATTCCTCCAATTTATTGCAGGCATCAGCTTCCGTGACGTGTTCACCACTCTGTATAGCTTTCTCTAACCATCCAAAAAATTGGCACACAGCAACTCCATCTCGAACATGGCAGGCCCTCATTCCTAAAACTTCCGCTTCATTTTTCATGGCCTTCATGAATGCAATCGGGGTCAACTTTAGAATACATCTGGTCTCCGGAAGAGTGCTCGTAAGATAATAGCTGGCATACTTGCTCAGCCATATTTTTGCTTCAGGATTGTCGCTGACCAATTCCTCTAGGCGGGACTTGGCGTGACAATATTGATGAATCCTCACATTTTCATCGTTCTTGCTAAGTGAGTCAAGCATTTCAATGGGGACCTTTTTGGAGTCGATAAAAATTTCAAGAGTTTCTTGGCTAATTATGCAATAAGCAAAGAAGACAGATTTGTAGGGGATATCTGAGCCACGCCAGTTCAACAGCCAGGCAATCTCGTCAAGAGCAGTGATCAATAGATAATCTGCTTGTTTATTCGCAAGCTCTTGACGAATGTCGATGAGTTTATCTTCGGTGCTTTTTCCTGCGAACTTTAGGGATAACTCTGTCACAGGATTGCAAGGTGGTGGGGGCCTGTCCTCCCAGATAAGGTCAACGAGATTCTTTTCCACTGGCACAAGCTTGTTTCCATGGGAATTCAGGTCTTTTGTGAGCTTTGCCCAGGCGTCATTAGTGAAAACACGGGGGTCTACTCCAATGATGGAGCCTTGGGGGAGTTCACGGTTTATCCATCCGGATAGGGTAGGCGTTTCGGGAAGACCAAATTTCATGAGAGTCCAGTTTTCATCCATTTGCTCTGAGGCTTGGCTGTGATAACGGCCATTGGTCCACATCAAGGCTTCGTTTGCCGTAACTAGGGCGTCACCAATGGATCCGTGAAAGCCACTGATAAACGCTCGGCGTTCATCACAGGCTGATAGGTATTCGGAGTAATGGGCGTCGGAGGACGGGATCAGGTAGCCAGTTAAAAGTGGTCCTTTTACAGCTTCTTCGGTTATCATCAGCTCACGTAGGCGGGTGAGGATCGCGGTTGTATCTTTTTTAACTGGCATGGTGATGATGATATCGTTGGGATGGAGGTTTTGGGTCTTTTCAGGGTCACGTCAACAAAAAATGTTAAGCGGCTGTAATACAAAATATAAAATCTATTCAGAAAAAGAGTTAAAATGAAAACTTATAATCATGTTTGTTTTATCATCCAGCAATAGAAGAACTACCTATTTTTAATCTTGATTTGCTGATAGCTTGGCACATTTACTCCATCAACTACCATTCACTTGACTATATACTGATTGGGTATATGATGTTGATCAACTACAAACAAATCACAAAAAACCACGAATAAAATTATTTTCCTTATCAATAATAATTAATAACTAAATATATTAAATATATAAATCACTGGGATACTTCCAAAAACAAGCCGGTAATCACAATTATTACGCCCTGTTATATGTCTGACAAATTTAATTGAAACCAACAGACAGTCGATAGTCAGGGAAGCTCGTTAATTTAGTGTCAAGCTGCAGCCCAAGTTCAATATCCAATTAGAACAGAAGACGAGTAATTAGTTAACGTTTAATCAACGAAAAGTTAATAAAAATAAAAATAAAGTTATAGGGTTTTTGGTAAGCTAGTCAGCCAGCACAGACAAAAAAGTAAAGTAAACACATGTCCGGAAAGAAATGAGGAAAAGTTGATCACTGCAAGGAAAGCATATTATTCCCAGTCGTCAGCACGTTTTCTAATGTGAAGTGCGTTTTTGTTTAATTATTCCACAGGTATTTGGTACTTTATGAAAATACAGGAAGCGTTTTTTTGTATGGCGGTATGGGACAAATGTCTGTCCGGGTATCTGTGAGTCTGTAAATCCAACTTCTAGCATTCAGACTTCAGACGCTTTGTCGGATTTTGTTTAAAATTGGCACACAGAATGATTGGGTACCTAGGAACTTTGGTGTTGAATTTGGGTAAAATTGACTCATGACCCTAGCTGACCCTAAGGAGTTAAACATACAAAAAGGTGTGCTAGCTAGCTAAAACTTAGAATCTATAGGTTTTCAATGATGAAAAATTCAATGAAAATGGTTTCATAACCCTATGATCTCACTTGACCCCTTGGACAACGGGTCAAACATACAAATTAAAGCTAGTGTGCTGAAACTTTGAACCGAGGGGTTTTGTATTATGCGGAATTCAATAGAAATGGTTTCATGACCCCATGACCTCACTTCACCCTTTATGCAAGGGGTCAAACATAGAAGTTGGAGCTAAAGGGCTGAAACTTAAAATCTAAGGGTTTTAGATGACGGGAAATCCAATGAGAATAGTTTATTGACCATACGATCTCCCTCGGCCTGACTCTAATTAATGATCAATTTATTTGGTACATATATTCATATGTTTACATATTTATTTTATAGATTCATTTTTTTTCAGGTTCCAAAGCACATCCAGAGCCAATGCAAAAAGGAGGCTCACCAGGACTCCGACAGAAATGGGAAAGAAGCCGATTATATTATATTATTATAAGTTAAAGATTGAAGTAACCTAACTTTTATGTAGGGAATATTTAACGTTGTCTTCATTTTTACTTTAAAATGGATTTTTAATTTTTGCCTGGACATTTGACTGTGTATCGAATTAGTGCAAGGATCGGTCAATGAAATTAAAAAGGTCGGATATTGCACTTACCACAACCTGCAGTCTTTTTATGCCTTGGCCAATCAATGATGGCGTTTTAAAAAATATACGTAAATAAATATTAATTACCTTCTTTATAAAACTTAATATTATTTTCACTATTATTGCACCAGTGTCCATGCAGAAATATTATATTTTCAAATCGGTCAACTGTACACGACTGTTCCCGAAAACAGCATAATAATCGTCAAAATTAAATAATTTGCAATATTTTTAAATAAGACTCCTTTCACTTTATTAGAGCAATTTATTTTGCTGCTATAATATGTTCTACACAAGATCACAAGCTTAAAATGGTAGGTAAAAATATTTTGTAAAAAACCATTAATATTCTGAGAATGTTCAGACAAAATGTGTTTCAAGTCTCCCTCGCGTTATTTTCTGCGTTTGTCACATGACTTT
>JAQFYG010003006.1:0-13329 GCA_034694325.1 Entomobrya corticalis
AATGCACCAATCATTTATTATCAAAACTCGTATTCGTATGTAGTGGGCACTTACGCAATCTTTGAATCTTTTTTCGTTTATAATGCAGCAATAATTTTGTTTAATTAGTAGCTTGAGATCTGTAATGAGTCAAAAAGGCACAAACGCAAACGTTGCTGGCTTGATGGCTTGTAAGATAGTAGATAAGATAATAAGGAAGATAAGCATTTTTGCGACGAAAGAAGGTGAATGATGATGGCAACTTTCTCCGTTTCTGCATTTTTAGCATTTTACTTTCGCTTCTCTTGTCAAATTTGTCTTGCCTGACAAGAAAGGGTATTATGAGATTTCAATTGGAAATGCGGTAAACTCTGATGATTTGCCAACTCAACTTACACAATATTATTTACACATTTTACTCATGAGTGCTAGCTGACTTCACCCACTACTGCTTTGACAGTGACTGAATTTTTTAACTACCAAACCAATTAGTTTTTAGTCAGTTATAATTTAATGAGTACTAATTCAGGGGTGAATATTTGCACTTTCTCTTTCTGTTTTTAAGCTTGTGAAAGTTGAAAGCTAAAGACCAGAGAAGGACATGTGTCCAAGGGCTATCCCTTTTCTTTCGTCTCACTCAGCTGTCAACCAGCTGTTTTTAATGAAAAGGGTCTTCAGTCTTCCAAGATTTTAGTTGATTTTAGTGATAGTCAACTTTAGCGATAGTCATATCGTTTGGGTGTTGTGCGTTTTAAACTTCGAGTGGTATTGGCGATGCAACTTGTTCGAGATAATCAATGATTATTTGTAATCTTAGAAAATTTGAAAAGTGTTTAAATTTAGTAGTTAAAAATGCTCCGATCACGAAATTCATTTCTAAGTGATCATGATGGAAGGGCTAGTTTTGAGCCGAAAGAATTCTTGGCAGAAGGATTTTCCGTTGACGAGTTTATCCAAAATAAACGCACGCGTGTGCCATTAGATATTTTGAGGGACGATCTAGGCAGCCATTTGAAATTTCTGAGGTCATCCCTTATTGAACTGATCAATCAAGATTATGGCCAATTCGTGAATTTGTCTTCCAATTTGGTGGGGCTTGATGGAAGGATACAAAATATTGCTGGTCCATTGTATAGGGCGAAAAATGATTTAAATGTGAGGTCATAAGTTATAATATAGTTTTGGCATTCTAATTATAATGAGTGGCATTTGAATTCTGATTTATAACTCAGCTTTAACCTTACGTTTTCCTCATTTCTGTACAGATATTTATCACGTCATTGGATTCCAATATCAAGTTGATGAAGGAAGAATTGGAGCTGAAGCGAAACATAAGACAAAATAAAAGACAGTTGCAATATCATAAAATGGCCTTGTTAGCAGTTGAATCGACAGAAAAACACATGCGAAGGGTGCCATTGGATGTGTCTTCGGAGACGGAATTCAGCGCATTGTCTTTAACATGTGAAGAGTTGGCAAATGCTCAGTTTCTTCTCCAGAATTGTCAAGAGTCTCCAATGTCGACAGAAGCTAAAAGGGTAAGCCAAATCCACTAAAACGCTTAAATAACGACTGTTTAATGATGACCCTATTCAACCCTTGCAGAATATTAAATTTTCTATTTGTTTCTATTTTTATCTTTAGAGATTGAGTGTTCTAATGAATGAAGCGTTGACAAACATGAATTCTTTGTTTGTTAAACACTCTGCAATAACGTCCAATTCTAGTAACAGTGATTCACTCGTAACGAACTTGTTACATTTATATGTTGAATTACAAAAAGTCTCGGAAGCAGAACATACATTTACTTTACATGTGTTGAGACCGGTCTGTGATGAAGTTTTATCAAAAAAGGGAAACGTTTCTTCATTATTGGATGAAGTGGAGTCTTTCCTCGTCAGGTCCCCAACCGTAAAAGCTTCCAAAGAACTGGAAACTTATTCGTGGATGTCAAGCTATGATTTTATATCCAACTGTGTCCTCCCTCACGTGATTGGTGTTCTGAAAAAACATTTTCCTCATATCTGGTCTCCGTCAAATCCTGATACCTTCCATTTGAACTGGATTCGCTGTGAGAAATTTGTAAAATTCTTAGAAGGACAAATGCCATCTTTGAATCATCTAGAAAGGTTTCGAGAAAATGACACACTCAAAGACTTTATTTCAAAATGGCAGTTTCCAGTATACTTCCAGCTCAGGTAATCTAAAATAAATCCGTTTTGAAATTTTATATCGGTGTTTACTGTTCTAAAATCTACATTTTATTTCGCAGGTTTCATACGCTGGCTATTGAGCTAGAATCTGCTCTTGAGGATGTAACCGCCCCTTGTGCTAATGCAGATTTTAAACTGGATTCTACTCGAGTGCTTATCAAAGTTCTACAACAGGTATCGAAACAAGTTTTATCATTATTGATTCAAAGGAAATTGCATTTATTGCACGTACAATTTTTAGCTTTAAAATCAAACGAGTATTTTATTTTGTATTTTATTTTAGTGCTGGGACTCAGATAAAATTTACATAAGCCATATCGCAGGAAGATTTTTAAAAGCCAGTGCCTTAGTCATTTCAAGATATATTAAAGCAATCGAAGTGGAAATGTCTTGCAAGGAAGATGTTGCAATAACTGTGTTACTGAATATTTACTGTGATCTCAAGCTAGCAGAGCTAACTGTGCAACAAATAATAACTGAGGAATTGCAAACTCAACTTATTTGTTCGACGGACGCAGGGGATGCTTCTAGTCCATCAGTTATGAAGTTATCGACTGCTGTATTGAATTTCTTTCAAGATTTTCAGTGGCAACGTGCTCGAGACTATGTAGAAAACCGGGTCATTCAATTAACTGTAAACCAAAGTTCATCAAATATTAGCCTAGTGACGGAGGTGCCTAGATTATACCGAAGAACTAATCGAGAGCTCCCAACTAAACATGGAGAATATGTTGAAGGCATTCTACAGCCAATTAGCACGTTAAAGTCTACAATTATTAGGTCACACCAAGGGGATCTTTGGGAAGGAATAGGATATAAAATTGCTAGTGAAGTGTCGGAAAGGTAGTAATTAACAGCGAAATTATTATAGAAACTATTATGGGGCATTACATTATAAAAATTACATTATAAAATGGGGCAACGAAAAAAGCATCTGAAAAACATGACTTTTAATTTATATTCTCTTTGTTTGAACAGATACAAATCACAGGTGGATGAAGTGTTAATATCAGTATTACGAATGGAAGAAAGTTTAAAAAGACTTAAAAAAGTCAAGGGTCAGAACGCCAGCGGATCAGAAAATAAAGTTTTGTCAGATGATGATAAAATTAGGAAGCAAATTCAAATTGACATCAATTATTTTACTACGCAGGTATTTTTCATGGTATTATTATGAAGCTCATTTATGAAGTGAACATAATAAGAAACACCTAATTGATCGGTCCTTGGCTCTATTCATTTTACAGATAAAAATCTTATGTCCAGCTGTAGACACCACACCTTTGGCTAACATATTTGACAAATCTAACGGAACTTCATAGCGACTACTCAATTTAACTCAGAAATTAATAAAGTATAATTTTGCAAAAACGTCTGTAGTAATTTTAATTCATTTTTCATTTCACAGTAATATTTTCTTGAAACTGTTTAATTAATTACAATTATAAAAATGCTACTCACTTCACTTACATGAATTATTTTGGTTAAAAATTATGCAATCTATTTAATCTTAATCTGAGTCTTCTCCAGAAGATGATGATGAACCAGATGAGCCAGAACCGGACACATCTGATCCTGATCGGGATCTTGACCGCGATCTAGATTTTGACCTAGACTTTGATCTAGATTTCGACCTAGACTTTGATCTAGATTTTGACCTAGACTTTGATCTAGATTTTGACCTGGACTTTGATCTAGACTTCGACCTAGATTTTGATCTAGACCTGGATTTCGATCGCGATTTTGATCTAGACCTTGATCTTCCTGATCTAGATCCTGCGTCACTGCCTTTGGGACTACCCTTTTCTGACCCCGATTCTTTATCACTTTCGTCACTGACAATTCGTTTGGTTACTTTAGGCTCCGGTTTTTTTCCTCCTGTTGAATATAAGTCAGCAAATGCTTAATCAAATTTGAATAGCATATTGCTAAAATATCTTTTAAAACTAATACATGAAATAAGTTATTTATATTTATCATGACAAGTTTTGGGCTTCGCCCACTTGTCCGCTGTTAGATTTGTAATTCATGGACATATTTCGTTACCTCTGTCCGATTTTTCTGAGTCTGAACCTGAGCTGTCAGAGTCCTTAACGCTTTTCTCTTCTACGATTGATTTTAGTTCATCGTCTACATCTGCGTCTTTATCTACGGCTTCAGCGTCAGATTTCTCACCCTCTGATTTTACTTCTTCCACTTCTTCTTCCTCCTCCTCCTCTTCTTGTAACGGTTCCAGCTCTTTCTCCCTTTTCCTTTGGAATTTGTAATCTGACGCGGTTAACGGAATATGCTTTACACACAACTTTGTATTTAATTGTTGGTTGGGTCCCCGTGTACGACGCTTACTCAATCGAACTCTGGTGATCAAAAAGGATATTAGAGCATAATGTTAATTTCTCAGACAGAAAAACGCATAAACTAATGTTATTTTATAATGTTCAATACAAATCGTATACCTAGTTTCCAACTCGTTGTAGAAAACTCCATTATCTCGTATAACAAAAAAGTAATTTTCTTCATATCCCTTTGTCGCTTTACTTTTGACGTTCCAATTGTATTCTCGAGCCATTCTATATTCATAAGTATCTTCTTCTTGGTATTCCTGTTCAACCTCTTGGTCCCTTTTTCTTTTAGACAAAGTTTCTTCAGAGGGCAAAAAGTATGCTACGAATTGTTCACCACTTTCATCCATGACGCCTCTATAATTGCACAAAAAAATAATTTTAAACCATAAGTGTCGCATTATAAAATCTAGAGACTTTCATTAACTGATTGAATTGAAATGTGCTTCAGCTCAGATATCTGTTTCAAGAATTTCACATTGGCGTAAGCTATCCGTTTTACAGAATATCCAGATATATGCTCCGGAAATTTATACTATAAAGTGAAAGCTCGATTCAGTACATGGAAAGCAAAGGCTCTCAACAGGTATAAAGAACTAATCACTTGTAATCATTTCGGTACAATATATAATGGACTTTCAAAAAGCGGGAGCTGATAACCTAGAATTCGCCTTATTTCTATCATCGCTGGAAACCACTTACTTAAGCCAAAAACGTTTAAGGACTACTGTTATTGGTACTTATATCAATTAAATGCATATGTTATCAATTAAACTGTACCTAATCATTGCTTGAGACATCTCTTCTAACTGAGCAGGAACGGAACGCCCAACCGGAGCCGGATCAGAGTCAAATATAACCTATAAAACAGTAATATATGTATTTAACAATAATGTTTCAATATAATTACCGAAATAAAACACGGATTTATTTAGAAAAACAATGAACTATAGGCATACCTGAGCACAAGGATATTTCCAAAGATTAAAATCAGGAAACACGGGAAGTACTTCAACTGGGTGAATTCCAGGTTTGGCAAAATGCGTGCCAATTGGTTTCATCGCATCTTCAAAAGTCTTTTTAATATTCTCTATCTGCAATGGATAATTGTAAAAATCCATTATTTCAAAATGCAAAATAAAATATTTGAAGTAATCAAGTCATAAAAATTAACCAGCTCATATCGAATGTATTTTATTTCGAGAAGCTGATCAACTGACAACAAAATAGGAAGTATCCAAAAATTTACCTGAGATTCCCTATCCATATAATGCATCTCCTCTTTAAGACTTTTCTTGATCGAATACCCAACCTTTGCTTCCACTTTTTCAATAGTTTGCGGTTGGAAACGGGTCTGTTCTGTTGAAATATATTCCGTTCTACGCAGCCACGATACACTCTTGGCATGATGACGACTTCTCTTTTGATTTTTCTGCATTAAATTGTCATCTTCTAGGAGTCTTTCGTCCTTCATATCAAGATGAAGAGAAGCGTTTGGTGGAGCACTGTACGCATTAGGAATAACTAACTCAACATCAACACCTAAATCTGGCTCAGTTAGTACTTCATAAACATAATTCCGCTCCAGTGAAGTTGTTGAGTACGTGACGAAACGATTACTACCAAATGGATATGCGATGAATTTTGGGTCAAAGGGAAGATCAGGGAGTGTGTTGCTAAATTTGACCCTCGTCACTAATTCCGATCTAAGAGAATGCAAAGAATACAAGCAAAAGTTAGTTCATCTGTGTTTATTGAGAAACAGCGCAAATTATAAGATGCATAATTATACACAATCAAAATTAATATTGAACCCTGTCCAATATTACCTTCGCTCTGATGAGGAAGACCCGATAGGCCGCGTCGGTCTTTTCTCCCCTTGACTTTGAACTGTTGGAATAGGTATAGGTGCCATCATGGGTACTTAAATTTCCGTTACACTTGCACTATTGTTTATAAAAATATAGAGTAATATCGATTCACATTATAGTCATAACCCATAACCGGCACTTCTAAACAAACATTTTGTTGATTTGTTATAATATTTAATTGCAATACTGGACACTGGACTACTACTGGACAAAATTATGCAATGTCAAATTTAATATAGAATTTATAGAATTAGTCAAGTCTAACTTTTTGCCTTTGTTTATATTTATGCTATTTACGTAAATACATTATTATTGCACAGTTGTAAATAAACAAAGTAAGTTAAAAACATCCAACTGCCAAATTTAATAACTTTTTTATTTGCAAGAGCCGAAATAACTTTAAACTACTTTTATTGTTCCTGATCAGCCGCTTTTGTTTACCAGCACAAGCACTACCAGCAAGATACCTAGTCTAAGATGCTTTGATGCTAAATGCTAAATGCCAGGCTGAATGCAAAATGCAAAGCGAGCACTTCGTTTTTGGGGGAACGCGAGAACTACATTTGGTCAATATGGTCAACCTCAACAAGGAATCCTTTTAGCCTAACAAGGAATCCTTTAGCCTTTGCCTTTACTTACCCAGGCCTTCTTCGGTCCTTTGTTCATACTCATAGTTTGCTTGATCTAAAACCGATCGGTAAATAGATGAAACGGGTACTTGATACTGATAAGAATGAATCTATGAGTAAATCTATATTATTGTGTAAGTATCTAACTAATTGTTTCCTCCTTAGAGTAAGGACTATATTATAATTCACTGATTTCCTCTGTAAGTTTTGGTATGAAATTAAATAATCATTATAGGTAAAGTTATAAAGTGTGTTTATAAATTATTTTATTGGTACTTATATGCGAAAATGCCATTTTTACTTTAAGTTGAGTGATAAAACTATTTTATATTTTATTCGATTCAAACAATTTTCAGTTGATATCTGACATAGATCCTCCTTTACCTTTAACACTTTTTCGTTTTTTTCGGTTGGTGTCAACTTTTACGTTTGACGAAGCTACTGCTTTAACCAATGATGGATCGTTAGTTATAAAGCCTCTTGCACCTACTGGATCATCAACTTGCATACCTGGAAAATTGCTCTTTGAATACTTATTATATGCTTCTGCTGCGATAACGGTTTTCGTAGTCCTTTCTTCTGCAAACTGAAGAAGATAATCAGATAATCAGCAATTTACTTATATGTTCATGGAAAAATATTATAACTATAGTTTACTTTACTTTGAGAAGTTGTTCATAAACTTCTGGATAACCAGCAATGGCTTCATCAAAGTCATCTCGTTCTAATCGATACATGTCACAATAAGTCGTTGCAATTACAGTAGCGTTTCTTCGTTCCTTGGTGAGAAGAGCCATTTCACCGAAGAAATCTCCGTCCCTCAAATGCGCAATTGGCTTGCCATTTGGGGTCAAAACGGATACTCCCCCATGCTCAATAAAATACATACAGTCGCCAATAGTGTGTGAGCCGATAATTACATCGTGTGGAAGATATACCTGAGCCGTCATTAAGAATATAAGCTTTATACAAATCCGCTTCATTGTAAAATTGAATCAATTTATGTATGCAAAGTTGTAAAAAGCTTACTTCAAACTGAAGACGACCGACAATATTCTGCACGATTGTAACCGGAAGGCCATGGAAAAGGGGCACCTCTTCCACTAGCCGTCGGCAGTTAAACATTTGTACTTCCTGACGGAGAACATCGGATAAGCTGAGGAGTATGTTGCTCTCATTAAAAAAGTTCCTTCGGTACCTGTGCTCGTAGTAGAGAATCACCCGATTTTGGAGCTCCTTGGGTAGTTGCTTGAATTTCATATATTCCATGACCTAGCATTATGAACATGTGTCTCGTTTGAACCATGTAAAGTATAAATTTTCAGCACAAATGCAAAATGTTTCTCACAAGATTAACATTTCAAATCATAAAATCTGATTGAATACCTGATTCACAACTTCAGCATACTTTTTCTGGGCCACATCAACATTGATCAAAATGCTCGATAAGTTACCGATGAAAAGGGCGAAAAATGTTGCACCTACCATTATACTGAAAATTGTGCATAAAATGTCTTCTTCTGCCTTTGGGGCATCAGTTCCGTATCCTAAGCAGGCCTTATAAAATTATCATCAAATAAGAATGAGAACAAATGCGGCTTTCATATTAATGATAGATATGCCTAAAATATTATCTGAGGAATTTACCATATTTGAAAGTCCTCTAATAACAGCATTAATATATTTTTTCCATACTGGAGCCTTCCACAGTCTTAACACAGTTACCCAGCTATTATCCTTCCGTTCATTTACAGGATTAAATAGATCCGCCACTAAATAATGGAGGCAGCTTATCCAATGCAGTGTAAAAAATATGACAATGTGTAGGTTTATCAATCGAATGTAAAGGGAATCAATGGTGTAAGCCTAAGTGGAAGTCATATCATATTTCACATTAATAGACAATTAATAAGATCATTATAATTGAATAGGATATTTTGTATGAGCTTTGACATTGTAATTACGGTACCTCTTGAAATCTAGTAAAATATCGTATTACACGAACAACTCGAAATATTTTTAGCAATTCCAAAAGCCTAATATATTTGAATACAACCATGTGAATGTCCCCATCCGGTCCAAAACCAATCGAGTGGTCCAGTATGACATAAATGGCGTCGTAGGGAATGGTAGACAACAAGTCGATAACAAACCATGTTTTAAAATAGTGCCTTCAAAATTATTTGACAGTGTTATTACGTTATTTGGTGTTGCGTTTCAATTAGATGCATGTAAAGATTCATTAAGTGTACCAGAAAATTGTTCGAGCATCAAGATTAATTATGTCGTTTTTTGTCGAAACGTAGCCAGTTCTAAAATTTAAAATTATGTCAACGAAAAACATGACTCCTTGAATGCAGCTAATCACAACATGGGCTGTGTCATGGAGGTTGCTGTGATAAAATGTTACGAGAATAGGCTGGAAAATCAGAGTCAGCACAAGAAATATGGATATTACAATGTCCCAGCACCACCTATAAAGTACATTAGATAAATAGATTTTTTAACAAGCTTGAACAAAATGGACTTTTTACGTGCACTCCAGTACCTAAACGTGCTATAAGGGTGTATCACCCAAGGATCTGTCGATAGATGTCTAGCTCGTTCTTGGTAAACCCCATACTGGCTTCTAAACAATGGTCCATGTATTCGAGAACAAGTGGATACGAGGAAGAGACCACGCAGTTTGCGATACCATGGCCTGTTTATCAAGTATCCGAATGCTTCATCCGATGGTGGCTCAAGACTAATATCACCTGCAGTAAGATCAAAATTATTCGGATACAGAGTATCATGTGAATCGGTCTGGGGATGAAGCAGCTTCACAGATAGTTTTGAATGCTCCTGTAGTGAAGACGTAGTGTAAATGTTAGCAAAAACTTAAAATCAAAGATCAAAAGCACGATAAAGTGGACCAACATACTGTGGGGAAATCCACCAAGGGATTAACTTCCGACTCATACTCATTATAACCTGTGTGGCTAGGAGAGGCCATTATTGGATGGGGACACTTATTCAAGTTGAATAACAAACGTAGTTTAACCCTTTTACCCTTTCACATATAAAGCATTACGATAAGCTGACGAAGAAATTTGCAAATCGCATCATTTTTGTAACTTTTCATACTATACTCTTTTAGGGATGGTCCATTAATTCAAAACAATAATGTTTCCAGCAGTTACTTTTTCGGACAGATAAAACGATTGTAAGGCAGACGAACATAGGCAATCAGTAGAATTGAATGGAACTGTGTTCGGATTTATTTACTCATGTTGGAAGGTGTAACAATTTGAAAATTAGTTTTAACTTTTAACACTACATCACATTTTCTAAAAGTTTGGTTTATACTTCTTCACTTCCACCATTAGCTGATGTATATTAACCAAGTCTTGTCGTGCTGTTAAATGAGGAAGCACTTCTCCAATTATCTTCTGAAATCTGTGATAGTACTGCACTAATAGCGTTAAGGCTTGTTGTAAAACTGCAGCTCCCGTTTTGAAACTTGGAAATGATGACATAACTTCGCGATTTACTGCATCTAATGCCTGTCTCCAGCTTGATCCAAAAGCTGCTATGAGGGTTACAACCCGGGCTAAAAAAATCACACCAAATTAATTATATTTTTGTTTGTTTGAATGTTATAATAAAGCTCACGTAACAATTGTTTTATTTAAAAATTTTTGAATATGCATACCTTCGTCATTTGCGATTACTTCACTTTTTTCTTTCTGAAGAAGATTTTCAGCTTCTTTTACAAACTGAATCATTCCTCCAAAATGAGGCGACAAAATTTCCTCCGCGTACTCCCCAGTCTTTCCTGCTAATCCCGTTTTGAAACGGTCGGTTTCTTTAGGCTCTTGACCCTTTTCCTGTAAATTAAAATTCATGGTAAAATGGTTGTTTATAGTAGATAAAATCAAACACTGAGTTTAAAGTTGGAAATTTGTACCAAATGAACCGATAGAATTAAATCGTAGTTATTTATGAGAAACACGAGTTGCTTTGACCGTTCTTGAAAAGCACTAGCCATACGCACTAGGTTGGCGTCCATTTCTTCCTGAAGCCATTGTAAGGAACGACGAACTCTTTCTTGGGGAAATCCGGCATCGATAACAGCTAATCCGCTACTAAGCTCGGCATAACGTCGAGCAATCTATAAAAAAGTTTGAAATTGTAATGAAACTTGATTGAATTTTTCATGTGTATTTATCACAATTTTCTACTCGGACATACATAGTGTGGCATCAGATCTGTAGGCATTGTCTCACAATTTCTCAGTGAATACGTATTGGCAGTTAAAGATCTATCCAGTGCCGGCCAAATGCAGTCTAGAGCGGCACTAAAGAATTGGTCGAGAGCTGGTACAGCACGTTTATGGGTTACCATTTGAAGTCTAAGAACAATATGTGCACAAAGAAGCAGTCCAATTCCGTCCCAGCTAGATGCTGTTCCCTCTTCAATTACTGTCTACAAGAAAGAAATTTTAAAATTCATTTATTATATTAACTAAAACTTTTTTTTCTCTTGTTGAATATATACCAGCAAGTGTCCTAACGTTTTCCCCATAACTGCATGGAATAAGTCCATCAAAGCCGGGCCTTTTGCAAGGAAAAAATCACTCAAAAAGAGAAACTCTCTACACGCATTGTCTACCAGTGTAAAAATTAACGACCGAAACAATGCTTCGTAAGGTAGAGGCGGTCCATTCCAGGCATGAGGTACAAGTGCTGGTGCTTCCAGTTCGTTCAAAAGATCTGCTCGCTTGCCCAAGGAAAATAGCGGGTTCTTTCCTTTCACTTCTTCAGGTGCTGCAAGAACATGATCTTTTCCTGCTGTGTCTGACGTTTGCTTTTTGGATAACCTTGATGAGTATGTTTTGAAGTATGACATATATACTTTACTCATTGTATCAATATATTCGTCCTTTACTTCTTTGGAAATTTGTCGCTCATTGCCGAGTAGAAATTCATAGAAAAACCTGTAATTGATAAAAGTATTTTACTATTGTGCTAATGCACCTTCACACAAACAATAATTTGGTTTCTTGCTTTGCTAGACGAATCATACTTGTGCTTCAACAAAGAGTTTTGGGGTATCTGATAATTTGTCACAGGCTTGCGAAACTTATAAATTTGAGCGAGTAGGTATTCTCGAACTTTTCCTGTAGCTCTTACAGTCAATTTATGTATTACATCGACCACATCTCTTGCTGCCCTTGTATCTCGAACTGTATTAACAAATTGTGCTTTTTGTCCCAAAACTTTTAGTTGTTCAATAAATGCTGGTTCTGTTACTGGAGAATCCAAGATAGTTCTAGAAAAATAGAAAATAGTTTACTGGTTTACAATTTCAAATCATATTTTCAGTGTGCAAAATTTTTAAAATCGCTCGCAAAAATACAGATACTGCCTGCAATTATTTTAGCGTACCTTATTAACGTTTCAGATACCACCAAGTCATCCACAAATGACGACAGTTCTCCTCTCACTGCTTGGCGGTTACACAATTGCACACTCATACTAATAGACTGTTTTTGCAACGTTTCAATCTCAGTACTTAAGGATCCCAGTTCTGATTGGAATCCCAACAGCATTCTCTCCATCGCTTCCAATATTTTATCACACTCATCTATTTGGTTGTGTAAATTTGCTATATTGCCACTTTCCCGAATATAATCCTTGATGCACTCATTCTCAGCCTAAAATTAAAACGTTCCGCCCAGCGTTACAATTAGTAATTAATACTCGAATTCAATTCATCAACCACTAGCTACTATAAAAGTAAGTACTAAAAATACAATAATATTTTTATTTTACCTCTCGAAGGTCCTTCTCAATATTCTTAGAATACTCCCTGAGATCGCCCTGCGACTGTAATGCTTCTCGAACAAGATGCTCAATTTCCGGATTAACCTCTTCCAGTAGTCCGACAGGATCCATGTCTCCCATTGGAATTACACAGTATTGCACATACACTAATCAATTTCTCTTAAAATTACTCTCACAACTCACATTTATGAAGAAGGGTGCAATCTAATATTTAGCACTAAACATGGATTTAAATATACACATTTTAATAGCTGGTCTTCATGTTTTAAGGAGAAACTTTCTCTGACTGGTGGTAGCTGTGTCCTTACAGGACAGGATCCTTCTGAAATTTATAATGCATCTGCATTCGCCTGTTTAAATTAATTGTACATTAAATATGACACATAAAGTCGATCAAAACAATAACATCAAAACATCTGTGTTATATGGTTTCTTCCCAGCCAGCTCACCATCGACCATCACAAGAA
>JAQFYG010003007.1:0-13328 GCA_034694325.1 Entomobrya corticalis
TTCAATAATCTTTAAAATCCCAATTCTATCGCATAAATTATTATTTTTCTTCAAACATTTTTTACCGATGCTTTCAATATATGTGATTATTAAAAGAAAAGGGAATTTTGCGTTATAGTAGTAACACTGTCAAAAAGCCTTTAAGCCTTTGTCAAAAATTTAGCATCAGTTAGATGATTATGGGAAGCACTTTTATTCAAAATAATTCGGAACGTTTATAAACAATTCATAAATATCATCACAACTAACATTTGTTTACTATCGTAAATTCAGATTTCGTTTCCGCTCTCTAAAAATGACACAATATGATTTTTATATACTTACACTGCTTCATGCGAGTAATTTAAAAGCAGTTTTTTGTGTGTACTTTTTGCACATACTACGCGTGTTCTAAAAATCAAAATCATTAATTTACTTCATTCACAAAGGTCAAAGGTCATATCTAGAAAATACAAGCACGCGATTATTGACAAAAGCATACTCAGATGATTTGCTTTGGAAACAAATAGCTAAAACACGCTAAGTGCTCATTTATTTGTTTCAGTGTTCCGCAAGTAGTTCGTCAAAGCCAAAATTTCTCCAATCGCTTTTTGAAATTCAAATTTTATCTGTCATATTTGCTTGTTTTCTCTCTACCTTAAATGCAAATAAAAAAACTGAAATTTTTAGTATGTTAACCTTCAAAACTATTTTGAAAGATACACCGTTATAACCCAGGAAATGATCCAAATAATTTGTGTAAAAATTGAAGTTTGTGACATTCTAATAATTGCATCTGTAGTACAGGTTATATCACTGCCAAAACCGGATACTGCGTGTGCAAAAATCAGGAAGCAACATGTGACTACAGAGTGCAAAGCCTTGTTTACAAAATTCTCGATCATTATCAAAAATTAGAAATACCAGTATCAATTTTCCATTATCAATCACGCAATAGCGCACGCTGTGTTAGTCATGTTAATGAACTCTGTAGAAACGAATTCCGAATGAATAATTTCCAATTCGGTAGCATGGAGAATGCAAAGTGTGCTAATAAAAAGGAAGTCGTCCTTTTAGTGTGTCTGTAAACCTGAATCGTATTTGAAAAGCAAAACTGTGTTGCTGGGAGACTGAATTATGGTCAAGTTTACAATCTAAAAACAGTTTGTGAGCCAAAAATGTTTTTTCAACGCGTGAATGGAAAATGTCAATATGCCAACAGCTTAATGGTTTAAGATTAAACAAGTAAAAATTGTAGAGATCTTGTTGGCGTAAGTTGTCACACACTTTTGAAATGGATTTATTTCGAAAACGCAGAATGCAGAACAAATGAAATTGGAAATAAGTATTATTTAGGTAGCCTACAACGATGCATTTCGATGTATCTTTAATTATAGCAGAAGAAGTAGTGAATCTGAAATTTTTGTGAAAATGGGGTTGACACATTTACCGCAATGCAAAAGAAAGCTGCTTTTTCCCTACTAAAACGGACTGTTTAGGACAGGATTGACAACTGTATAATGCAAGCAATATACTATTCTAGGGCGTTTTTATGATTTTTACGGAGTGGAAAAAATTATTGTTTTCTGAAGAGGAAAATACTTATACTATGTCTTTATAAGTTAAATGGTCTGTAAAATCTATACTTGTAATTGACAAGCAAAATTAAAATCAAATTTAACTTGTGTAAGCTAATGGTCTGTAAAATCCATGTAATAACTATATGTACTATATGACTCATGAGGTAAAAACTATTGTCTTTTTGGTATGTAAAATCCATAATACTATGACATTTGGTAACTCTAATTCTAACTTACTATAAAAATCGTCTTATGCTGTATTTATTCAATTTGCTGATGAAGCTTGTAATAAATAAATTCAATTCAATTATCCGAACAAATTTCTATAGTGTAGGGAAGCGCTGTCACAATATTGACAGAAAATTGGATGAAGATTTTTTCAAAAATGATGTAAGATTTTGCTACTGTAGGGAGCAGACCACTTATAATTTCACAAGATGACCAGTAGTAGTAGCCATTTTGTTTCATGTATTAAGCCTATAAATGAAATAAAGTAGAATAAAACAAGAATTTTATGCAAAATTAAGAGTATAGAGTTATTTAGGAAAGCATTTGATTTGTTATATTTTTTGTTTGCACACCATATAGCAAACATGCTTTTCTATATAGTATCATAATTATCATATTCGGTTAAGTACAAAAAATCAATATGAAATTTATATTGTGCCACTCCTTTTTGTTCACTAGGTAGCATAATAATGATATTCTAGAATCAATTTCCGTTATATTACAGGCAACATAAAGTTTACTCTAGTTTCATATATACATCATGTATATTATTCATATGTAGGTTTTTAATTACAACTTTAAATATTCTGAAATAAATTAAAAGTTTTATTTTTCAGTTCTACATTCAGTTTATACGTAGTTACGACGTAAGCAATTTGTGATAGTACCAATGCTTTACGAAAGCCAAACAATCAATTATTTTGACACAGAATAATAAATACAACTTCCATTGGACGGAATATTGTTATTTCGCAGACCCAAACAAGTAAACAAGTAAACGGAGTCTTAGCTGTAAGAAAAGTATCAAGCAAAATTTTGATTACCAACTTGAGTTTTTAAAAATTCAAAATACAACAACAATTCTTACAAATACGAGTGTATTTGATATGTTAATTCTCTAATCAACACTTATAATCCAGGTTTTTGAAACTATACCAATTTTAAAGGTGATAAATGAACTTAATGTGACATAAAACAAAAGTGTATTTAAAACAAACTTAGAACGTAAATATTTCTTTATTATTTTGCAACAGGTAAAGTATTCAAACGTCAACAGTTTAAAAATTATTATAATATCTGTAAATTTTTCCCAAATCAAGAACATATGCATATTTTCAAAATGTTTGTTATATACTGTTTTGAAAATATATTTTATTTACTAGTATTAACTAAACTTACATTGTTATACGTTCAAGTCAACGCGTTCGATAAAAACTATCCATTTAATCTATATCCCTGGGAAATAGTACCCAAAGGAAGAAGCTCACTTAAAGATGTTCAAGGAAACTATTCTTTAGTCATAAAACGTGTAAATCCAAAATTTACAGCAACACAAACTAGTAGCAAAAATCCCGCTGTTAACCTTAAAAAGATATTTGATCAGCTTAACTCTCATTCTCAAACCTGTCATGTAACAATTGACAACTATCAAGGTTCCGACATATCACAAACTGATTATCCAGTGGTTTTGCGACATTCCGTTCCGTCTCTTTTCGACATGAGAAAATATGCGCGCATTAACAAAAATCAATTTAAATACCATATTGTTTGGTTACCAGCACACATGCTGAACAACTTTAAAGAACTATCTCTGATGTTTGAGTTTAATGAAGTTTTTATAAAATCAAATTGTTTTAAATCCCCATTTTCGTTAAACCTTTTGAGAATAAGAGATACTTTCTCGAAGTCAAGCGACATATGCGTTCGTCTTGACTTGTATAAACTTGCTTCCATCAGCAAACCATGGAATTGTGAAGTACAGATATCATTACATTTACCAGTGACATTTCTAAATTTACTTATAGCACCTACAAAAACCTTTCACTATACATATTTTAGAGTAAAAGATATCCGATTTTCCCCGCCTAGTAGCGTAAGTTCAATATTTATTTTAGTTCATAACAAAAACTACGCCAAGAAAAAATTGTCTCCTCAGAGGCTAGTGCAGTGGATCAAGACAACTGTAAATCTCCTGATAACCCAATCAATTATGGATGACCATATGTCGTTTTCTGGAGGACTTAAGCACCAAGAACATTTTATAGCATTACTACATATACCCAAGTCAACAACTAAAATGCTGTCCGTGAAAGTAATTAAAAGAGTTAAACTTGGTCACGTCTTCACAGAAGACAATGGTGACCATTCACATGAATTTACGGTTCGTAAATCGAATACAAATGCTAATATTATGTCAACTAAAATAGAAGACGACGCATCAGCCTTAAAAATATTTGGATATTCGGATTTTTCTGAGCATCCATTGGACAGTTTTCGCAAACATTTTAGCTATTGCGAAAACTATTTTTGGCCAACTTCTAAAGTGTTGTCTGTTGCGAGATTACCTTTTGAAAAACCCCAAGATAGATTTGCACATGCAATAGTGTCGATCTGGTTACAAGTTTTAAAAAACGTTACATATTCTACGGATAAAGACTACCAGTTTTGTTCAAACTATAAAGCTGTTCCTACAAAATATACATATGCATTCAGTTTTGTAGCTCGTATGGATCTTTCTCCAAATTATTTAGATGAATATGATCCACTTAGTTTTCAGTTTGATGTGCCCGACATTATAAATGGGATGCGGTTTGTAAGTTGCGGAAGACAAAAAGGACTTGATGATGTGGCTTATCGTGAGTTTTTAAACGTGTACGGAACTGGTTCGTGGATATTTATTTTATTGTCAACAGTTGTAGTTGCAAAAGCTATTAATATGCTTAAGGTAAATTGTAAACAGACTGAATTTTTTGAAAATTTGTATTCAATAATCAAATGTTTATTAGAACAAGGCAATCCCTTCAAAGACTCTTTACTAAATGTTATCAAATTTAGATATATAGTTATTGCATACATGTTAGCCGCACTCGTGCTTAGCAACGGCTACAAAAGTACAAATGTTTATAATCTCATATCTCCGAGACAAATTGTACCTTATACGCATGTATGGGAACTTGTTCGTGATAATTTTTTTATTTTGACGCGAACATTGAAAATAGAGTTTAATAATTATGTAATTGAAGATAATTGGGACGTAATTAGGAAAGGCTATCCTGAGAGTTTGTTAGTGAATACAACAGTGAATGACCGGCATGAATTGGAGGATAAATACAGATTTTTGGAAATGGTGTCAGAAGTTAATGAACTTGCCCTATTTAAGGGACAAGTTGCAGTACAGACGTTTTTACATCCAAATTTAGCACAGAGTACGACAGATATTGTGCGCAATGAGTGGCCCAAGTGGACAGAGTATAACGACACTATAGCCAAAATTCATTTTCCCGTAATTGAAAACATCATACGTAATAAGGAAGAAGTGTTGCTTTTTGAGGCACTAAAAGTATGCAATAACACAGCAATATTGATCCCGATTGGAAAATGTAGTAATTTTGGAAAGAGACTTCAACGACTTGGGGTAAATGGTAGTGTGTTTATCGGTACGGAGAAATATGTGAATGTTACGACACCTTTTGGCATATCCGGATTGATGCATCCGAATGTAATGTCAAGACTGAAATGGGTCACTATATCTGGCATAGTGACTCGATGGATAAACGTTTTTTCGGAAGGTGGGAAAAATACTATAATTTCGGTAAGCTCTGATGCTGAAGCACCTAATATGGGCGGAAACATACAAACTATATTTGTCATTTGGTCAGCTGGAATGGTAATTTCCAGTTGGAGTTTTTGTTTTGAGATTATAGGTATAATGTGTAGATGCTGTAAGCGGATGTGCTGCTTGCAGAATAATAAATGCATACGATGGTGGAGTAGACACAAGACAAAAAGACAGATAAAGACTATAACGAGCGATGAAAACAAAGATGATAATATATTTTGTATAAAATCTGAAAAACAAAATACCATAAATATTTCTGAATCGTTGATGAGCTTAGATTAAATATGCAGTGTTTGGTAGTTCTCAATAAAATAGTTTATAACACTAATATTAATTATGTCATTAGAGGTTTGTGTTTATTCGCAACCAAAAAATAAATAAGTCAAAATAAACTATACATTTTATTGAAACAGTTCCGACATCCTTCATGTAATTATTATGAGAAAAAATTCTTACAGTATGACGCGCTATCAGATGTTACTTTTTATTATAAAATGTAAACATTCAAGGGCATAAACAATACAATATAAACAGGTGTTTTGAATCAACATAACTTTTTGCACCTAACCGTATTTATATTTATGCGTGCGTAAAATTCACATTTTTTTTAGTAATGTTGTTTTCAAGTTGCATTCAACGCCTATGATAACGTTTCTTTGGAAAGTCAATGCTTTAAATTACCTAACAAAACTTCCAGATTGCTTTGTGATTAGTCCTGTGCATTCTGGCATAGTTATGAACAAATTTTGTGGAAAATAAATCAAATTAGTTTTTTTCCGAGTAGAGTGCACTAATTGGTCTAAGTCGACCCTACTGAATATTATTATATTTTTGTGCCAAAATGTACATTAAATATCGTGTAAAACGATCACTAGTAGATGTCAACTGAAAATTTATGCCATACTTTATGGTTAGCAAGTTTTCAAAATATGCGCAAATAGTTAGACCAAACTAATGGCTGATGTCATATGCCAAACGTTTTCACCCACGGCTCCAACACTTCATGAAAAGTTAGAGGATGAATGATGACACTCCAAAAATGATGTTTTTGACATTGAAAAGCAATCAACATTACATATGAGAGCAAACTTGATAAACATTATCTAATGCGTTAACAGATATACGGGCAAACTAACCAAACAATATGACAACGTCAATACTTGGAAAACTAAGTTGTTGTGTTTTTCTACACTAACTTATCTAGCTTTTCTATTTATGCCAATCCAAGTTTCTTTAAAATTGATTGGTTATATCCAAGTGCTTCTAGCCTGTCACATTAACAGATTCTCTAGAATCTACGTCTCGTAGCTTGTTAAGTGATTGCCTTTATCAACACAACTCAAAATTGAATGAACATTCATTATATAACACTCTTTATAAAGACAATTAACTCTAACAGCGCATTGAATGTCTAAAAAGAACATTAGTTTTTCTGCAGGGAAAACCTGGCATAGGTACTTCAAAATCTCAAACATGTATATGTATATGTATATGTATATATAAAACTATCAGTATCCCCGACCAGGGTAATTCACTGATAGTACACTATGGCACATAAAAACACAATAATGAATGATGTACAAGTGGAAATACTTTTGGTATTGTATTGAAGACCTTTTAATTATAAAACAACTTAAAAGGTATAGCGTAACAACAAATATACCACCAGTATATTAGTGGGTTACCTAGGTTTGCTCCAGGTTTAAACGAATGCAAAATAGCCCGTAAAGTAGAAACTAGTAAATGTTATTATTGTACAGTTGTAGTTTTATGAAAAGCGTTGGCATATAAATAAACTAGGGATAAGCATCAACCTGGCTAGGAATCTCACTTTAAGATTATTTAAATCAAGCGTTTGGATAGTTGTACAATATATATTACATAATATATTTAAAACATTAATCAAAATGGTAATATGTGTCATCGTATTTATTTATATGCTACTTTATTTTTCAATTGAATTAACTGCAAACCCAGGATATTCTTATACACCAATTTATAAAGGCTTAACCATTTTTGAGTATTCTCCCTGCACAGTTTATTTTACCACATGGAAAACATACAACAGTTTAAAACACGTGCACTTATGTCTTTAGATGAGTTAGCTAATTCTTGTACTAATTGTATAAAAGTACAACCTACAAATTCTTACAGTAGCTAACGTTAACATCTTTTCATATTCGACTATTTAAATCCACAAAATATTTGAGTCCATGCTCGGTCCTTGTTTGCGCTGACGTAAGCCTAACAAAAAAGAACAAATATTCATTCGAGAGAAGATTTCTGGATATTACCTCATTTATCTTCTCCAATAAGTCGTTATCTCTTAAGGACAAGCCACAGAACAAAGCATATTCTACCCGAGTTTCACCAAATTATATCGTTTTTGCTTTGTTGTTGGTAAATGAAATAAAAAAACAAATTCAACTTATCGCGCAACCACCGGAGATGTTTCTTACGTCGACTTTACTTATTTTCGGTATACCCACCTAAAATGGATTAAATTCATCAACTTTGCTCATTGGCTGTTATGCTTGCCAAAAACCCAGCACAATGCCAACGCTTAGCGTAGAAAAGCATACGAGACCGCTGTTTTCATTGTTCTACCAAAGCAAATTACCAATCAAGACTTAACGCAGCTTTCTGAAAATAATAGAAAATTTAATGGATTTGGAATCGCAATTTACAAAAGACCAGATTTAGTAGCAAACTGCTCCAAAACTCTTTACAAAGTACACTTGCATCAGACAAATGTTTTAGCTTGGCAAAATACCAGTTTGACTAAAAGCAACACATTTTATTTGACAAAAATGCTATTCTTTCAAAATTTTGCTAATTTGGACACTGGGTTTCCAGAACATGGAATACAAGATATTATTTCATTTGGAGAAAAATACGACGGATATCGTTTTTTTGTGTTTTTGGGGGAAAATGAGACTGGGATTGCAGCGCTATCCCAGTCTCATTTTTTGCAGCGTTATCCCAGTCTCATTTTTTGCAGCGTTATCCCAGTATCCCAGAGTTTTTTGCAATAGATTTTATTTATATTCCAAATATTTAATATAATTTGAATGCAGTGTTTGTTGTTAATTATAATTACATATTTTGTTTTCATAGTTGCTTGAATTAACTGTGCAAAATGTCGTTAAACAAGCTAATAAAATGCTTGTGGTCTAAACAGGGGTTTCCTGTTTAAAAAGATATTTACATCATCAGTCTAAAAAACTATTATTGGCCTTTTTGTTCAGATAAAGCATGAAATCATTGCTATTTATAAGCTTGCTGAAAGTGATTTTTATAAATGAGTAAGCATAGCGTACACTTTATAAATTAAATTTATTAATTCATGAAAGCAGATACAAAGCCCGATGCACTGTCTCCATAACTCATTATCTTTCTGTCTTTCTAAGCAACGATGAACTATAAACTACTCATGCTTATTGTTGACCGACAAGGTCGCTCAGCAAAAGCAACCTGACAATACTATTTGGATCGTTTCCTATAAGTCATATTATACGTCTTTATCGGACAGTTTAACAATCGGTGACTAGTTTTTACTTTGTCAAAACTTACTTTGGCCGAGCTCAAAGGTGCGGCCGATTGCTAATCTGCCATTTTTTCAGCCACAGGATATGTTATCGCATGGAATAATATCAATTTTGATGTCAATCATGAAAAACTTTACTTACATTTTTCCACTACAGGGAAGAATTTGCATTAATGACAAACCATATTCTCTCAAATTCAAAGCGTTTCATATTAAAAGTATTCTGCCGGAAATACGCCCTGTTGAAGAAAGTGCGGCCAACATTTCCATGTTTTATCCCATCCACGTACCAGATGTAATAAACGACTTAAGATTTATCAGTTGCGGTTCACGACACAGTAAGTCTGAATTGGCGTTTCTAGAACTAATAAATGTATTTCAGGCACCTGTGTGGCTATGCATTATCATTGTATTATTTTATGTAGGCATTGTTATAAATCAGATCGATCCATATGAAAAAAGTTCATTTTCAAACGTTTTGTTCATGACTGTAAAAAGTTCCTTAGACCAAGGGAATCCCTTTCAAAGTGAGTTGCTCCGGACTGACAAATTACGTTATGTTATTATGTCATTTATGCTGGCTACTTTGGTGTTGAGTAATGCGTACAAAAACACAAACGTGTACAATTTAATATTACCACGGGCACAAGAACCGTACAAAATGTTTGAAGAACTTATTCAAGACAAGTTTTCAATTTTTACGAGATCTCGTAGTGTAAAGCTTAATTATTTTTTGCTTAATCATCTTTGGGAAGAGACTAACGGAACTATTCATGTTGAATGGTATAGCAATTTTCATCGAATGGAGGGTTTGTTTGGTAGTATTTTGTCAGAAGTTTTGACAAACTTTAATTACCAAGATAAAGAAGTTTTACAAAACTCTGGCCTGCATCCTGGATTGGTAGGCGTAATTTCTGATTATTTTAGTGAGGCCTTCTCTAAATGGAAGTCATGGAATGAGAATGTCAGCAACTATCTAGAGAATTTTGCAAGTGTTCTCACTCAGGAGGAGGACAAGTTACTTTTGAATTCTCTGAAGATCTGTAACAAATCTGCGGTTATACTTCCTTTTTTGTTGTGTAAGAAGCATGCCAGAAAATTGCAAGAAGACTATGCGTATAATAATTTGTTTATGGGGATTGAGAAATATGTTAATTTGTCAACATTGTTTGAATTTGGAGGACGGGTATCTTCAATGGTAATGATGCGAGTAAAGAGAATGGCAGGGTCCGGAATTTAAGATTGGTGGGTGAACTATATTATAACAAGTAGAAAATTCAGTCCGTTTTCTGGGCGTGGAACAGAACCAACAGCTGCAACAATAGATGGAAATATACAAATTTTGTTTATGGTTTTATCTTTTGGGCTGGTATTTGCGTCGTTGAGTTTCTTGTTAGAAGCAATATGCATTATTTTTAAACATTGAAAAATAAAAAATGTACGCAAAACTCTTTACACGAACGGTTTAATTAGCGTTGGTTTGTGCAATCTTCACATTTGTAAATGTTTCTCAATGAATGCAAAGTGTGTTTTTTTCTTCCTGATGCCGCAAAGTGATTCTTGAAGAAATAGTGTTTTTATCTTAATTTACATCACTATTACGTTTATGTTATATGCAAGGCAATAAATAGACAATTTTAAAGTAGCCTTGAAAAGTTTGGTACGTTTATCAATACTTGACAGACGTTATAATATCTTAAAAGGTACTAGCATGTTACATTTTAATTTAGCTCAACCATATTTCAATTTCATATTCCGCGTATATTTTAGTCTCAAAGTTTTTTTAAAACAAGAATTCGTAGAATTATGTGCTCATTTTTGCATTTACATGAATTAAATGAGAATCAAACATGGATTGCAGAAGTTTGTTATCTTTCATGTTTGCAAAGTTTATTTGCTCATTCAAGAACAGGGAAGCATCATTTTTCTAATTGAAACTTATCATTTTCTAATAACAAGTACAAAGTAGTAGCAGAAGTGAAATATTATGAGAGCAATGCAAATGTGGTAATCATAAGGTAGTTTTTGTATCCTTCGTTTCTATGTTTCAGTTTGCATTTAATTTATATGACAACTTGGGTTTGATTCCAGTAAGCAAATTTTATTGTTCCTTTGTGTAAGCCAAAAGCAATATTTTAATTACAAATTAGATGAACAGCAGACTTAACTGAATGCGTAACCTATACATATATTTACATTGGAGATAGAACCATTCGTGAGTAAACTCTGATGAAAAAACAAACGTCATTACCTGTTACAGCATGGGATAAATTTAGTCCTTTGACATAAGAATATCAGCTTTTTCCCCTCTATCGATTAATGAAATACAAATATTTGGACTATTTTGGCCTCCTGGGGGTAAAATCTGATCCTTGATCTTGTGACAAAAGTTGTTCAGTTTTGTATCCTCTGTCGATTCATGCAAAGATTGTTTTTTGCCTACAAGCATACATGGGACCTCCTGAACTACCTCACACCGACCGGGCTATTGTTGTGGGACAGACAGGCAAACATACCGACAGACAAACTTGGTAATCGTATAAACTCTCTTAAAGTTTCACTTTCGTTAGTTACGTTGCACCTGTGACATTTCCCTTTGCCCACAACGGAGTGGTGAGAAGAGCAAAGCATTGAAAACAACTCATGTATTTTCTGCATCCTCCCAGATCTCTTGCAAAACTGGTCACAGAAAACAGATTGAATTTGCGGAATAAAATAAAAAGCTGATGATGAGTTGAGCACATTTTACTAAAAACAGCATGGCGACTCCAAAATTTTGAATATTTTTTAAATTGAATGTGTATTTAAGCCACTGTAGCTACTTTTATAACTGTAAGTTTTTTTAATTAACTTAATGGAAATCTTAAAATTCCGATTATGTTGGAGTTAAGTAAAATCTGTTTATATTGTCAGAAACTAGAAGAAATTCTGCACAAACGGTCGCTTTCATGAAATTTCTCTAATTACGAAGGTGGTCCTTAATACTTAAAATACTGATACTGAGCTACAGTTGGATCATCGTAAAGCTAAAGCTAAAGATATTCAACAAAAGGTTTGTTTGGAGAGGATTGTTCTGATTATTTCTTAAGCACTAAAACAAAGATAAATTAAATTTATTACGCCTGTATATGACCGGTTTTATCAATATAATGTTTGACTATTTTGATGTAGTACCGTATGAAGGTAAAACTTCCATGTATATTAATCATTATTGGAAAGCTTAAAAAAATGAATATAAAAAGAGAATTTGCGTTCATTATGACTATTTTGCAAAGAACAAAGTGCGTTGGTTTATAAAACCACTACTAGTTAGATAACCAAAAAGAAATTGTACCAATGCTGTACGTAAATAGGGTAAAATAAACAACTATTTAAATTCTTTGGTACACAAAGAGGTAGTACATCGAATTATTTTATAGTTTCCACTTATAGTACAGTTAAGTTCATCTGTGCATGCAAACAAATACAAACGACGTATTAAAAGTTACACTAAAACAAGTTATAGAGTTGATTAATTTGCCATTAAATACCTTCTGGACAATCCAAAATTCTATCTGTATTGCAACCCCATTCTTTTGGAATACATTTTCTGGGCTGATTGCTGCTTCCTTGAGGTATTGGACATCTTACTTCATCTTTTGCACATAGACAAAAATATTCTGACTCATCGCTCCAGTCCAAAGGTTTTTTCAGTCATTGAAGCCTATAAGAAAAAATTAATAATAAATAATATTTATCGGAAGTGTTTATGAGATAAAAGCAAGATAAATAATAATTTTTACTGGCCGTTGCACATATTTGGTTTCTCAAAACATTTTCAATTGTTACATTGGAACCTTATTTAGGCAAAAAAATATGCAAATTGCGATTTTATATTGAAAGTTTCAAATACTTTATTCAGTCCTCCATTTTACTTATGGAAAATATTTTTGTTCCCTGAAAAAAGACCCATTGTTCCCTGAATTTTGTGATTTATCTTCCCTTAACCGGTTTATTATCATAGACATGGAAAAGAAAGTATAGAAATAGCTTGGGCACAACGGGCATTTTCCAGTTTTTGTGTTTTGTT
Organism: Entomobrya corticalis; assembly: GCA_034694325.1. Lineage (NCBI taxonomy): Eukaryota > Metazoa > Arthropoda > Collembola > Entomobryomorpha > Entomobryidae > Entomobrya > Entomobrya corticalis. The sequence continues at coordinate 13,023 of JAQFYG010003007.1, forward strand.
CATCACTTTTATCTCCACAGTCGTTGACTCCGTCAAAAATCCAATGCATTTGCATGCATTTTCCATTTGCACAAGAAAACTATAATTTAAAACATCACATCAGTTATACTTCAAGACATAAAAAACTACGATTTTTTTCAATATTTTAAATTTTTATTTTTCATTTCAACACAGCAGTTGTTTAGCTCATCGCACTTATCCTCATAGTCATTATCCCCGTCAAAATAGGATATCCCGGAACACAGGAACCATTACCGCACTTGATCCACATGATTAGCACAAATACAAATTTTTTTCAAAAAGATC
>JAQFYG010003008.1:0-13327 GCA_034694325.1 Entomobrya corticalis
AAACGTTCTAACCAAAGACCTTTAGCTAAGCATCAACATTCAACATTGTACTCAGATTGTGCCAAACTATATCTGCAGGCATGGTATCGATTCGCTTATTTCAGAACCGTTGAATGTGTGTTATAAAAGGTAAGAGAATAGTACATATAATGTAGTTTAAATATGATGACGATGGCCCAACCACCCGACCACCCTTCAAACAGCCATTCATATTTAAATTTAATACATACGAGCATTGCTCGGATGAGCACCAGATTGTCAGATACGCGGATCCAAGAGGACATAATACGCTCAATATGTTATCGCTTATAGCAAGGAAAATATTCACCAAAAACTAAACGAGCTCTCCTCTGATGTCACACTGCGGGCGACGGCAGTGGCGTTATATAGCTTACCATGAAAATGAACGAGGCATGTAATAATAATAGAAAATTGTGGATGACTTTTTCTCTGAAAATAGGATTTTCTCCGATTACTACTTTGCTGTCCACTCGTCTCTCTTTTCGGCGTACTCCTCCGCAAAATATGCCGGCCCCTTTTTAAGTGATAAAGAATCTACACATAGTAAGCGTATTTGTATGGTCATATGTGAAACTGCCGGTATCAAATGGAGTAACACAGCGCTTCTATACTTTTCAGGCATATGTCAATAATTACACTTTCAGAAGCTTACCATTTTTTGTTCACGGTCATCATGTACGGGATTTATCTTCATGTATAGCTTACATTGAAGATGTGTATATTCTCATCTAGCTACCCGATTTGCTATCCTCTCTCCTTCTATCCGTTTCCAATTCTGCTTTCCCTAATTCCAATTCATCAACTTTTTTGCCTGATTTTCTGATCCGGCTTTTCGTACACTCACCACCATACTTCACAAAAGAATATATTTCTATAAAGTAACACAGAGTGGAATATACGGTTTTATAATCTATACATGTGTTTGATGGGTATAAATTTTCACTCTTCTCAAAGCAAAAACCTTCTTACTTTCACCGGCTTCATCGCTTTTCTGTTTTTTATTATTTGTGAGTGCGAGTGCACAAAATGATAAATGAGCTTGAATGGAGAGGCTCGCTACTTTGTCGAAATCATTAAAATCACACGCCCCTTATTCTATCTCTCTCCTTCTCTCGCTCGCCTCCTTTTTTCAAAGGAAAATAATATTATGCTGATTCAAATTCCAATTAAAGAGGAAAGGCTCATAGTGTATGGATATACAAACCTTAATAATAAAACTAACAAAATGAATAAAAAATGTACGTAAGTGAAGTGCATAGATATAGGTAGGCACATTGTATTATTATTTTATTATCCATACAAAAACCTTAAGTACACAGTCCACGCACACAAAGCCAACTGCACTATGGACTATAATACAATACAACAATTCAAATCGGCAATAGGACACGGAGTTAAATGTCTACTCATGAATTATGAATATTTTACGATATTATACACCCGTTTTGTTCCCTATGTGTAAAAATGGTATGGTTGTTTGGCATTATCCTCCTTATCATTTCATAAAAGTTGCAGTAGCAGTAGTTACTGTTGTTGTAATGGTAGTTTTGTATACGCTTTTTTCCACCACCACTTGCTTCTTTGCTGAAGTGAATTTAAACGATAAAATGAATACTAGAATAGAGCTTTATAGTGAGTGAGCCAATTTGAAGAGTTTGAAATATACCTAAAGAAACATTCCTTTTCATCCGTGTACAAATATAAGCACACATTTAATCATATAATCTATTTTTTAAGGTTATACTTATTTCCATAATCCTGGCTACTATTGCTGTCATTTTTGCGATGGATAAAAATAATATACATAATCACACGGCGTGTTTTATAATATGTATCTAGTACACAATAGCAAAAAAAATTGCTTCAACTTCAAGAATTATATGCCTACTTACACTGGCAAATGAATGACTGCCGTATCACACAGCTTAACAATATCAAATGGTAATAGCGGTCGTAACAGTAATGATCTATGCACAGCAGAGTAGTTGGAGGAATAACGCCGAGAAACAAGAAAAAAGAGCATAGGAAGCAGGGTGTGTAACAGCAATAGCAATAATAATCATAATCGTAGTAATAATGATGATAATAATAATAATCTAACCAATTCATACTTTTAGTGGCTGATGTATTATGAATGACATCGGTGATGTCGTTCTGCTGGGCATGGCATGTTGGTATATGATTATGTACCGGTCGGTTTTTGCTCTCTTATTCTCTTACTAACAATCCTATGCATATTTTCTCTCGATGTAAATTTCCAAATAACAATGAAAAGAGGAAAAGAAAGAAGACGCAGAATAAAAGTAAAGCTACAAAACAAAATGGCACGGAAGGGAGAAAGAGAATGCGTGAGAGGTCCACAAAGTTTTTCATTGCTCGGCACCGTGTACTTGCTCTATGCCACCCCGTTGACTCTATAACTTATATAACATCATGTGCATCTCCAGGAATAAATAGACGGTAATATTAAGTGCTCGGTTACATGTATACAGATTTTATAAATATACGAAATACGTGTTGGTGTGTGACAATCCCCATATTATCATTGTCATCCCTTTTCTCTTGCATAAGCGTACATGAATCCATCCATCCATCTAAAACCAGGAGGAGGGCTATACAAGGACGGTCTTGATGACGACCTGTCATGTCCATCTTGTTCATAATATGAAAATTGTCTGCTTCCTTTACCAAAGCGTATCACTCATGTGCATGCGATATACTATATTTTTTATCGTCTTAAAACAAGTGCAGGTGACGGTGGAGGTATTACATTGCAGATCGGTAGTGGGGGGTTCATTCGTGTAAGTTTGAACTTCTTGCTTTTTTGGTCTCCTCAAGCGAGTGAGACAAGGAGAATGAAGTAATATAATAATAATGACAATGAATACATAAATAATGTATGAATGTATCACACACTGTACGTAAGTATGTAATGTACATTGCCATCACCATTATCATACACAATTTTTATGGATGTATAAAAGCTTACAGAGAAATTGGAAATTGATACTACAGTTTCTCATCTTCTTTTTTCGTTGCTGTTGACCAGTTTTTTAAATGTCACTTTATCACATCACAGCTCAAGTGCAAATTCAATGCAGGAGCATCGTCGCATCAGTATCAGAACGCAGCAGTGGTCATGCTACATCATTCTACAATTTGGATGACAAGGACATTTTTTGAAGTCCTGTGGTCTTTAATGGATGTAAAGAAGCTAGGAGAAGACATTTCAGAAAAAAACTATGTTCACTATTATAAAGTGAGTAGGTAGAAGAGAAGGAATATCACAAACAAAATTTTCGTTTTTTTATCATTATCTTCCTCTAAAACAGGTGACCATTTCAAGAAAGATGAGAGAGCGAATGAGTGAGAGATAATGATGCTGATGAAAAACTCTTTTGATTCGTTATGGATGAATAAATTTGGATAATATGAATGGAAGATACTACCACTTTACTATAACATTTCATTCTACTATATAACTGTAATATTATCTTCCATACAGCAACAATTAGAATGTAATTTATGTATCCATTATCATACACCTGTTTTATAGCGCATAGTATGTTTTAGTACATCTATTGTGTCTGTGTGTGAAACGATATATGAGTCTTTTAATCTTAATTCTGCAATGTAGTGCACAACATTACGATTTCCTATACGACGCCGCGCCACTGCTGCTGCTGATGATGATACAGTAGAGAAACAATTATGCATGACTCTATCGACCTCCAAATGTCACACACGCATTAATACGTAAAAATGAAACAATTTAATTGTTGTTTATACAGTAATGGATGATTTAATACTTTTAAAAACATTTGTTTTCTTCATGCAGACATATATAAATAACATTATTCACAGCTTATTATAAATGTACAATCATATTTTTTGTGCTTTATATTCACGACAAAGACATGTTGCCTTATGAAGGAGTACATATATTTGTGAAGAAGAGAAGGGAGAGTTTGATATTTTTCGTTTATGGTATGCTAATTAAATATTTTTTATTTCAACTTCACTGCAAAACCAATGAAGGAAAAAAAGCAAAATCATTTATCATTACTTAAGCAAACACTCCTTTACTGTATTACTATGTATAATATTTATGTATGTAGATTGTTATTGCTCTTCTCCCCCTTTATGATTTTTTTGAAACTGATGTGGTATGGCAGTTGCATTCAGTCAGAGTTATGATATGATTAAAAAAGTAAGAATGTGGTGGTGGTGTGTGTGCGAAGAAAAAGTGTGAGCTGAATCCTCTTGACGTTTGATATTGTAAGCAAATCCTTCGTCTCTCTCCCGTCTATGCAAACAAGTAAATCAAAATTGGCCACAGTTGTACATACATACATCATCCTTTTCGTCATCATCATCTTCATCATCTCGGTTGGAAAAAGGTATTCATTATTTTCCTATATTCTTTCCATCGATCCATCTCTTCTCTCTCATTCAAGCAAACCAAACAAGATTTTGTTCGTGTGTTTGTTCGGTGGATCTCTCCTAGTACATAAAAGTCAGGTCGTTTCTTTTTGTTGCTTTAAAAGTATGTTTCTTGATGATGAATCTTCTACTTACATAATAACGATAATATGAAGTATGAACGACGACTACATTACAGCGTCGTCCTCGTCGTCATCATCTCATTTTGAAAATGATTTATCACTAAAACTTTGGATGGAATTGTATAAAAAGAGTGCAAGAAACAGTAAACTCTCTGTTAGTGTTTAGTGGACTCTGTAAAGAGTACAGCACTTTATTCATATTTATTGCATGACATTTCTAATGGCAAGAAGGACGATAATGACGATGCTGATACTGATTAAAATAAGCAAAATATGCATGCTATGATGATAATGACGATTACAAAACTAGTGATGTGATGGATTTCATTACGTTTTAAAGGTGTTTGCAGATATGCCATATATATATTCCACATACAAATTTGCATGCCTGAAGAATACCTAGTCTTTAATTTATTATAAATTAACAAGAAACAAGATAGTGGGCAATTAGTTTTTTTAGAAATTGTGAACCCACGTAATTTTGTAATGGGCTGAAGAGAGAAAGAAGCAAGAAATATAGTCTATCATGAGTTAATATTTCATTTCTCCATGTTCACGGATATTACATTATTCAAGGACCTGTCTAAGAAACATGAAATTTAAGGTACCAGTTGAGTGAAGAAGATGAATGTTGTCTCATTTTTACAAGTATTTACTATTTACCTACGATATTATTCATGTTTATGTGCAAATGTTTGGGACGATAGTAAATTTTATTTTTTTAGATAAGACGAAGGAATTAATACTCATACGTACTGCAAATTTTGTTGCATTGCGGTTGTAATGACTATTAATATCATGTCAGAGTAATACCTTCAAGTTACAACTCATAAATAGTTTTCAGGATAGCATTTCATTTTATATTTCAGGATTTACTGTACAAGCTGACAACTTCCAACAGTCCTGACCTGGAATCGGCATTTTTTCTTAGTAGTGCACATCTATACATTGACAATGGAGTTGATATCTGATAGTTTCATGATGTGTCATTCGTTTTGATTTTCTAAACACTAAATAGTAGGGGATAAGACATGATAGAATAACTATTGAACTAGTGATAATTAATAATGAACGAATTTTAATGTAGACAAAAAATGTATCACCATATTTGTTTTTACTTTCACATTTAGCTCTCTTTTCAACAAATAGAAAAGACAAGAATAGTGTGTACAACAGACATAAAAGTATTTATTTCCAGAAATTTCCAGAACTTCTGTGTTATTACGCTAGTCTATAGTTAACTAATTCAAAAAATGTCAGAAAGCGAGATTTTCTTTGTTGGAAAAACAATCCTTGATAACCCATATCTGTGATATATGTACTCCAAAACACAAACTCTCCTTTCTTTTATGATAATATTACATAACAATGAATAAAAGAAGGACAAAAAGAGAGAAAGACGATGACTATGTCCTCCTTCACATTCTACTTTTAATGCAATGGACCTGTGAACATGCTTTTTTCGTTTTTACTTCCTGGAAGAATAAGAAATGGAGAAAAAAGTAAATGGAAAAATGGAATCGCAGCTGACTCTTGTTCTTTTTTAGATTTTAGATTCTCTCAACTCGACTGCTGTTGCTTTCTTCCCCTGAAAAAAATAATAATATAGAGGCGAGTATCTGTAAAGAAGAGTCTAGAATCTCTACTAAGATCATACTAGATAATAAGTATATACCGCCAGCAAACACTGTTATGTATGCATACTTTACTACCATTACCATTTACAATCATCATCGTGAGCATCCTCATCATCATGAGCAACAGCAGCAAAAATTCTACTCACAAGCAATATTAGGCTTCCAAGGAGTGTGTAAAATAAGGCATTTTGCTGGAATGGGAGCAAATATGCATTACTATTAAATGAATTCCCTCTACTCTCTACCTAATATTCTCAGAAAAGATAGTGGAATATCATGGAATATATATTATATGGAGAAAAAACTGGAGTCATGATGATGATCATCATCATTGTGTAACACACAAGGAGAAGTAGAGTGAGAGACTGCACAGAAGGGGAAATTTTTGGGTATTAAGCTCTGCTCTCTCTCTCTCTCTCGATATGTATCTGTACCCATATTATGCGTAGTAGGAGTAGTAGTAAACAGGAAAAACGGGAGTCGTGATTTGTTAGTAGTGTTACTCTGACAAGAAGGTATCCGTATTTTACTGAGGAGACATTCATTACTGACATGAATTTGATGCACAGTCAGCATTCAGCGTCATCTAACATGAAGGGATTCTCTGGAATTAAATGAAAAGGGTGGAGTACCTCCCTTTCCACTATTACCTACTTTACTTTATATTACAATATGCCTTTCAAATCTATTTTCCTCTCTTCCTCGTTTTTGTTTTCTCTCTGGCTTGAATTATATTACTTCATGAATGTATAGTTTACTCCTTCGTAATATCAAGATGAGAATTATTATTGTAGTGACTGACTCAAGCATGCAAAGGGAGAGAGAATGGGATAATGTGGAGTATGGTAGTAGTGGTGCGGTGTGGAGGTTTTTTCTGCCATCAAGCATGTTCCACAAACGTATGCTTGATGGAGAAATGGAAGTAATTGAAAACATTTTATACGTGTGGATGTTATGTAAGGGGACTTTGACAGGCTGCTTAATGTACAAATTTTTAATGACTTTCAGAAGGAGGGAGATGTGCGCATAAAAAGTAATTTCTATTAGTAGTTTCATTTCCATTATGAGTGTTTAAAATGACGGCGTTGATTATGATGTAATAATTAAATCAAGGAATTAAACCATGAAATGATGAACAAAATGTACTTGAAATTTTATATTTTCACAAGTCATTGCTTCTGTTTGCTTTAGATTTTTTGTAGAGTTATTCTGCAGTTGAAAATTGTAGAGAAACGAGAAATGCGATAGGATAAAAGGACGTTGGTGATGGCGTCGAGGAGTAGTAGCAGTGGTATAGTTAGTATCGAGGATACTCTTAATCATCAACATGATCATCATCTAACAGAAACAGAACAAAGGTTGTTATGCGTAAGTATATTTGTGTGCAAAGTGCAAAGAAGGAATTTGATTCCCTAAATAAAATCGTCAACCTATCCAGACAACCAGCCAAGCGTACCGAAAGAAAATCGTTTTGATTTTTGTCAAGAGGAAATAAGTGTAGTATAAAAAGTATAACTTCTCTTGTTCAGTGTGCATGTCGTCGTTTTGTCTCTGTACTTCTTAATTTGTAATCCGCCTTGTACTCATTTTTTTTGTCTTCTTGAAATTCTCTCTCGCATTCACATATGTATCCATTTTGCACATATCCATTCTTGTTGTTCCATTTTATCTTTTTCTCGTCACTCTCCATTTTAAATGGATGAAGATATAGGAATAAAAGTACAAGAAAAGAAAATAGAAAGAATGGGAAGTAGTGCAGAGATGTGGCAAGATAATGATATTATTAAGAAGAAGTAAAAGAGTCATTTTTGTTGTCGTGTGAAGTTCTCTTTTTACGAATCTATATATTTTTTTTCTTTTTAAGAGTCATGAGAGAGGGAGAGAGATAGAGAATAAAGATTTTAAAGAGAAGATGAACGCATGCATCACCACCATTCCAAAATATCTCTTGCGTATGCATAGTTATTTGTATCATCATCATTTACAACAAATGAAATGCAATGTACGTTTGACTGGTTGCAAATTGTGAAATAAGTACTGGCTGGTTTGCTCGTTGTAAATTTTATTTTGAATGAAGTGGTTTTATACAAGTTGTGTACGATCGGCTTCTTTTTGGCATCGGTGACGTTGTCATCATTGTATACCACAACAAGAAGTAATAGGTACGTACATACGTGTACGCTCGTTTTTGTTACAATTAGCCTGAGAGTTCGTATAGTAGTAAAAAATGAGCGTACTCTACAAAAACTTAAATACATACTAACATTAATAGAAAATGAAGGATTAGCAGAGAGTTGAAGAAGACGTATTATTCATTCTTCTTCTATGATATTATTTTCTCATCTTCTTTTTTCATTATTATTGCAAAAGCTATTCTCTATTATTCCAATTTTTATATAATACATTTTTAAAAAGTCGTTGAAAGGAACTCCATTGAAAAATGTTTTCTTCTCTTTTTTAAAACTGACTGACTGACTGATGCTGTGTAGTGGTGGTGAGTTTGAATTGAATGGAATCCACTTCCCTTTTTCACGCTTTTTGTCAGCAGACAGAAAAGAGAGAGAGACAGAGACAGAAAGAACACGATTTGCTTTTATGCCTTTATAATATGCTTAAACACTAAATAGTTGGCAGGAAAAATGTAATGATAATAATATATTATGTGTATTAATAATAACAGTGTAACATGACGAGAGAGTGCAAGTTACTTTTCTGAAGAGAGATTTACGCGCATTGTTTGCAATGGCAAAAAAAAGAAATGAGCTAAGCAGATGAAAAAAAGCTATAAAACTTGCAAGTGAAGTGATACAGAATCACACAGTGTACTTGTGAGTTGTTATGTAATGAAAATGCGATCTTTGTGCGGATAGATGCTTGCTCATCTCTACCGTATTTGCTTGCACTTTTCAACTCAACTGTTCCAAAGTCTCTTTAGAAACTTCATGTTCCTCTTCTGGTTCCACTCACTTTAAAATACCTAATTATAACACATCTCGTCTTTCTTTCTCTTGAGACGTAAAAATATAAAATATAAAGTAAAATCAGAGAATGAAACATTGCTACCAGCTCACAAATCTTCTTTCCGTCGTTTCTTTCATTTCATCATGATGCCGATGTGTATTAAATGTTGTACATTCTTCAATGAAACAACATACATATCCATTTTGTACATCATTTAAAACGACGACGACCTGACTTGAAATGAAAACCTACGTATGTAAGTGTAATGATGTATACATATCATGTACATCCAATTTTTATTTTCTTGGTCTTGTTTTTATGTTTTTTTGAAAACCATTCTTATTTATTCTTATTTTTTGCTAGTTTGTAAAAAATGCATGTTAGTAAAGATCTATATAGATATCATACAGAATGCTGCTCATTTTGCTTTATATTTTACTATTTGATCATAGAAAATGGTTGCTTGCAGTTGAGGAATCTGTCTTCAGGTGACGTGTCATTCCATTCGTTTAAGCAATAAATATTCTTGAAAAAGACGAGAGCGCAGATTGCTTTCGGTGAGAATGAAAGAATCAGTCTCATAATTTTAAATCAGAGCTCAGTCGAGATCCTCTTTTCTTTCTATGTTCTGCTCCTGGCAGCGACATATCAACTAAAACAAGTAAAATGGAACAAGTAACAAGAACAAGCTGCTTCAAGGTTTTTTCTTGTAGAAGAGAGAAATATTAGAATTTACTAGAAATAGTTGAAGTAGTAGTAACTGTTGCTACTGCTCTTCTTTCTCTTCTCGTTTTGTTCATCTCCTTTTCTGCTTTTTTGCTCCTGTTCAAGCTGAGCAAAAGCATTGTAGTGACATGGCCTGTGAGGTGAATAATTAATTGGATCGAAAAGTCGCGAGCTTAGGATAATTAACACAGTTACAATTATGCATTTTATTCATTATATTACTATTTCTCGTTTCATCTCCTGTCTGCCGGCCTCTCTTTTTCTCTGTACGCATGTGCGACAGCCTATGCAAATGAAATACTGCCAAGTGGGCCTACATAATTCACTGATAATTCTTTAGAGGGTTAGTAAAAAACGAAAAAAGGAAATCTTTCCTATTACGAAGTCCCAATTCATGTATAAAATACCAACGGGTTCTTGGAGGATTTTGCTTTCGTTTTACGTTCAGGCATGCGGCATGCTCTTATTATTATGAATGAGAATACTCAGGACAGACATGGTAGAAAGGCATGTCACGTTATGCCAGCAGTAAAGCAGAACTCTATAGGTAATATCTTTTGCAGAAGCCCGTATTTAGGAACCTTTAACAATGGCAGCATTATTTTGTTTTCCGCTAGTGGTTGGTCATGTATTTTTTGTCTTAAATCAGTAGTATATAGCACTATCTATATCTTGGACGTAGCCATATAGCATGTAGTAAGATGATGGTGATAAAACGTTGGAATCTCATTTGATTTCGTGACAAACGACGATTATTAAATCTACTTAGTCTCATGTGATTGCTCTCGCACTTCTCATTAGAGCATTTTACAAAAAATCTAGCAGCGGTGGCACTGGCACATAAATTGTCTTCTCGGCAAATAACCATCCTTGCACCATCACAATCGTAGCAAACGGATCAGGATGTTTTATGGGTATGGTGGTATGAAATGTGAAACATTGTAAAATGCACAGTTTAATGATCTAATGATACCACATTATATAATCATGAACTTTTGCTTGTGTTGTTGATGTTGATGCGGCTGTTTCGGCTACTTCTGCTACGAGAAGCTCTGCCGTTATTATCATTACATGGCTCCTGGGCAGGGTTCTTTCTGTGCATTGCTGTTGCCTTGTGTGATGATGAGTGTGCATGTGTGCATATGTGTAATAGATTTTTACAAGTAAGTACCTACTCAAAAAATGAACAAGCCCAGTTTGAAACAATGTTCCATTGTTCTCTTCTGTTGACGCGTTGTGTGATTCTCTATATACCTATTTACTACATAGGCCAGGTAGGCACATGTATCTGTCTTCCTTTTTGTTGGTGAAGAAGTTACTGTTGACGATGATGATGATCATGATGCCCTTGCTTCATTTTTAGTTCGTTATACTAGATACACACTGCTGCTGACTTTGACGAAACAGCATGCAACAAGCAAACTTGCATGCCATACATGCACGTTTTTTCCGGCTTCATACTAAATCTGAATATTTTTGAAGTAGATCTCTCTTCGTTTCTCCCTAATCTCTCATCATTATCATCATTCAATTTATATTCGTCACATTTTGCATTCTTCACTCTCTCTCCCTCTCCAACAAACATCACCATCAATCAGTCGTAAGTCATTGCTACTGCATGATCTGCAAATTTCAAAGCCCTCAAGATATATCGTGAGTCTGATTAAGTATGTTCGAATCCCACACACACATCACACATGCCTATAGCAAAGTCACTCATCATCGTCATCATCAGCAACATTAGCATCATCGTGTCGTCGTGTACACTTGCAAAATAACTTTGCCTTTTGCCTCACTACTTGGACCATCATCATCATTATACTGATTTCACATCACACTTCTATGATGAGCATGTATTATCAGAATAGCTGTTTCTTCATCATTATATTTTCCAACAGAAACAACAAACAACACGGTCAAATGACAATTACAATAATAAAAAGAGGTGATATACAAAAATACAAAACAAAACTAAATAACATAAATAATGCTTGTATATACCTGGATCATCATTCAACATGTGAATATTATATGTACTATATATTAACATCCCTTTACAATTAGGCTTAAAAAACGGTAGAATCAGCAAAGCAAAAAAACTGTCAAGAATATAGGTACCTATATACTTACTCAGTATCACCACAACTCTCACGATGATTTTGACGATATAATGGAGCCTTAGTAAACAATCAACAATGCATCATATTCACATTTACCATTTTTTTACACCCGAGCAACTTTTTCCTCCTCCCCCTCCCTCTCCGCTGCTGCTTCATGATGCCTCATCATCATCATCAGCCAGCATCGACATGATTTCATGTGAATTGTGAAGTGAGGAGGAAGCAAGCTAATTCTTGAACCGTGTATAAACGTTTGTAAAAACAAAAATGTCAGGCCATGGTATAATTTAAAGTTGATTTGTGGACTCAATTTTTCTCATCCAAAAAACATCTACCAAAGTAGAGACAAAGTTTACTTATACCATGAGTAATGCAACTACCTATCCATAATCTGTGCCTTATAATGCATGCATACATATGCACACACAGATTACCTACCATAAAACACTATTTTGTACGCTTTGATTGCTGATGTAGTTATTTTTTGGTTCTTGCTGTGTGATTCGATGTTTTTGTACTCACATGTAAATCTATAATAATATCGTATTATGCACACGTACATATTCCCACATCTTTTGTACAAGTATAGAAAAACCCAGGGTGAAATCACATATGTACATTATAATCATTTCAGTTTTATTTTTTTCTATCATTATTGTCTTCGTTCCGTCTATAAAAAACAAAAACCTTAATAGTATTATATGTATATTATTATTGTATCTTACTCAAAGAACATTGGTCCTCGCTATAATGATGATGATTTTTTAAAGATAATAATAACAGCAATTGTAAATAGACAAATCTCACAGTGAGGAGACAAGCAAACAAACCACAGGAAGTTTCCAAATGACTTTGCAAAAACACTTGAACCTCACTCACTCTCTCACATCAAAATTTCTTTTGCATTTTTTGTTTGTGAATTGTGAACTATGGCTAATTTTACTACAATATTTACAACTGTGTTATTTTGTCTTGTTGAAAACACACTTGGCAAAATCCCTTGCATCAAACGAACATTAGAACTTGTGCTTGTTCATTGGAAGAGTAGAGGCAAAATTTTTATTGGCATATTGTGTTTTATGTGTGTAATTTTAAATGGGCAAGGATGCAACAACACCTTTCTCTGCGCGTCTCTCCATCTTTTTTACATAACAGGTATCCACACACTGTCAACTGTGGACAGTATGGGCTACTTCAATGACCATCAGAATGGGTCGTACTAGACTAAGTGGTGTTGTGATGATGATATTGTTTGTAAAGAACGTACGAATGAATATTAGTCGTGAAAATAATATGC
>JAQFYG010003009.1:0-13324 GCA_034694325.1 Entomobrya corticalis
GGATTTTATAAGTCAAGGCAACTTTTATATACATGTCAGCCTTTTCGCTTTTAAGATTGACATGAATCTGTGAAAGTACTATTATTTACGACTCTGATTATGTAACCTTTGATTGCTTCTTTTTCGTCTTCAAAATAACATGGTATGGGTATAATGAGTGAATATGGAAAATGCATCTGACCTTTAATTATAAAAAGGGCAAAGTCAAAAATAACTAAACTGGCTTTTAACAAAAATATATCATCAGTCAGCTTAGGTAAATGATCTTTTAATATGAGCCTTATCCTTCTCAGATTTAAATGATTTATTTAAACGGTTAAAATTAACTATCATAACTTTGACAGCTCTATATGACCAAGCACAAAACGCACGCGGCTTATATTAATATTTACTTCCAAATAACTGCATAAATCATATTAAACATCGAATAATATAAATAAAACCTCATCAAAAAATTGTTGAGAGCAAAATAATGCTTAAACTTGTCTTTTTACCGACTTTGTATTATTTTGCATTTACATTTTGGGTTAGGTATCTTGCAAAAAGGCGGATTATAGAAACCATGTACTGCTTTGCTGTGCAATTTCCTGCAAAAAATTAACTAAACTAAAGGTCCTCAGCAGCGTTTGAGACTCTGAGACTTGCGATCCTTAACCCAGATGCTTAAGACGATCTTGGCATTTTAAGCATTGCATTCATTCTTCGTGGTCCTCATCAGTTCCTTCTTTACTTTTCAACGCAAACTTGATCAAGGAAAAAACAATAAATCACATAACAATGCATACTCTTGAGTTGAGTATTGATATCTTAAATTAATGGCAAGAGATGATGCAGTCAGTTTACAGTGATTTTACGCGCTAAATATGGCTTGATTGTACATAGGTTTATACATTAGATGGCTTGAGCCACTACTAAAACTCATAGAACTGTTTACATATAAACAAACTACTCATTTTAATTACAATATAGATTATCAAAATTTAGGGAGTATTTGATGAAGATCATAATATTAGTCATTGTCTTGTGTTAAATATAGTCTTTAATGCAATTTTAGATGTTTACACTAAAAGTACAACAATTTACATGCTAAATTAAGAAAAAATATAATGCTCATCATTACTAGCGTTAAGCCTGTGACAATAAAGAGCAATGAAGCTTTACTAAATACTTCTTTATAGCAGCTTCTTAAGATCTTTTCTTCCATTTCGGCTTAGAATTTAGAAGATGAAAAATGTTTCCTGTGAAATAATTAATTAATAATATTGACTTGTCTTAACCCACTTCCTTAGAAAAGAAGCTTTGAAAGTTCTATTTCCATGAGGTCTATTCACATGATATTCGCATGATTACGGTTCATTTGATATAAATAAAATGACAAGTACATATTTACAGGAGTATTTATTTAAATGACTTCAGTTTTCAGGTAATTTTATTAAAATGGGTTCTCCATTGCCGCATTACCCTTTTGATATTACTGCACCCTTTCATTAAAGAATAACTTGAACTAAATTTGTGACATTTCTCACGATGCACGACAGTTGAATTGCAAATGTATAGGTATGCTGGGAACATGAAAAATTACATGTGTGCAAACTTGATGATTGCAAGATGATGTTGTGATGATGAGTGATCACGATCAGATTGCCAGATTGCAAGCTGCTTACCAAAAGAAATACCTGTTATTAGCCAACTTGAAAACAAGGAATAAACTGCATTAATAACGATGCACTCTCTTGTCGCATTGAATGAAGATGATATTGATGGCATGGCTTTTTGCACATGCGAATTGTCTTCAGCCGTTACGCTACCAATTACAAAGAATAGGTGTGTTTATGCCATGTACTCCATTCTATACAAATTCACAAATCATTATCCGTGGAAGTAGCATGGCAAACGATTTCTGGCCACTTTACTGTGATTTTTGCATGTGTTACATAATAAAGCGTAGGTGTGTACGTTAATGCATAAATTTATCCTCATGTCAGTTCAAGTAGGAACAATTTCCTTTGATTTGCGTTTTTATAAACAAAATGACGCAATGAAGGAACCCTCATTCCATTCCTGTTCCTGTAGCGGTGGCTAGTAAACAAACATCCTACGCAGACGACTCAACTTACAACTCAATCTTGTTTTTTGCAAAAATCCACGAATTTGACGGTAAGTCGATACTTTAAATTATTTTTTATGTGCAGTTTTAATTTTTTGCATTTACATTTTTACAAAAACATGGTAATATTTTACATTCACGCAAGTCAGTTTTTTTTCTTTGTGCATTATATTGTGCTCATTTTTAATTGATGTGCAAATGTAGTGATTATATCACGGAGAGAAATTATGCCAGTAGTAAACTGCATAATAAGTGCATAATAAAAAATGTAAACCGGTGCATTATTGATTGCAAGTTTGCAGGCTCTTGCATTTAAAAGACGGTGCTTTGAGTGAATTGTGCAATAATTTGATTGAAGGCATATTAGAAAAGTAGGTAATATTTAAGTATTTATCTACTCTGAGGATTTGTTGAGTAAAACGTTATTACTAATTATTTGATTGTTGCTGCAAAATCCAACACGTCTGAGCTTGCCAATCATCAATAAAAGCTTTTAATCGTCACTTACTACATTTTCAATTTTCATAGTTTTAATATAAGCAAGTTGATTAAAGATTAAAATACAGCAGTTTTACAAGTGATGTAATGTGCTGTTTGCAAATGCGTTTGAACAAATTAACTCTTGCACCAAATTCAATAGCTCAATATTATTATGCTGAAAACCGGTATTGAGCTGCTTCACATAAAATATGCGGTTTTATGCTGCATAAAAGTGTGCTCACCTTGAAAAGTTTTGTACATGGCGATGATTTACAAATTGACAAAAAATTATTTTACTCACAAACTTTACCTATTCCTAATTCCTACCGTGGCCATCATAGATTTTTTAATGTCGACAAAACTAATTGTCATCAAGCAAAAAAAGTTACACCATACGATTACTAATTAGAGAATTAAAGCATAATCTTTAGAAAAATTGATGTACATACATATTGATAATTAATAGGAATGTAGGACAGTTGACCAAAATAATGTTATGTTACAAGGAATAAATACTTTAAAGTTTACTTCAACTATTGATTGATCATTCAAGCAGTATAGCATAGGTAAACTTGAAGCACATTTTTATTAGATGCCACCAATTGCCTAGATGTTACCTTCAATTACATCAAACTAGTGAGCCCTTAAATCTTATTGATTCTGCCAAATGCATGCAATTCAAATTATGACGCATTCTTCTTGACTCATAAATGTGCTTCTTGTACTTGTTTGCATCTTAAGGTTGCCTCTGCTGTCAGCTAAAACCTCGGCTTATATACAGAAATAATCATGATCATGAGGTGCTAGTTCCTTTTCCAAAAGGAACTTTAGTTTTAGCACTCAATTAAGCAAACATTTTTCATAAAGAATACAAAAGCTGTAGACAGGTAGATGATGATAGAACAATCTTCAGCCTGCGCGCGACACAGTTCTCACGATATTAAGTTAAACAATGACTGATCACTTCACTTTTCATATAATACTTGATTTTAAGTCAAGGGTGCGTTACAAGTCACTTGCCATAGGGTACAAGATTCTACCTTAGACACTTATCGCTGTTTTTTGTTTTAGGAAATTCATCTAAAGTTGGCATGCACAGTGTATAGATAATAATACTAGACATTCCGCTAGACTATATTACATCCTTAATTATATAGCATAAAAGCAGGTAGTGTGTTCGCTTGCGATTAGCTGTCTCGAGTGCTTACTTTGGGGTTTGGTGAATTTTTGCCGAACCAAAAACAGCTATAAAATTAATTATAGACTACAGAGAGCTAACCTTGGGTTAATTCATCCATAAATACTATGTAACGTTACAGTACAGGATTCATCTGTAACTGCCAAAATGGGAAATGAGTAATGATTGATTCGTTTAAGATAAAAAGAAAAATGATGTGCAATGAAATAATTTTTAATGTTTCTGCAACCAGCTATTGTAAGATGTAAATTATCTTGGTACTTAAAATGTCTTTTGTTTTTGCAGTTTCAAAAATGGCAATCTTGGGGAAAAGTGCATTCGCTTCCGCGATTATTGCAGTATTTGCTCTGCAATGTCTCTGTGAGAGCACTCCATCCGAGCAAAGTATGACAAGTAATATCATAACAAATTTTGAACTGTTGTTTTCTTCAAACTACAAAGTGTTTCGTGGATATTTAATGATTATTTTTAAATACAGGCCCCAGTTATAAGATTGCCGATTACATTGTGAAATCGTTAGAGGCCTTCCGTAAATATATGGTGGAAGGAAATAATGAAATTCAACTTCCGGTGTTGGACCCGGTTCCAATGGAGTCATTCAACTATTCTTTAATTAATACAGCAATCGGATTTAGGATGGAAATCACTTTTGAGAATCCATCTATTACGGGACTGTCAAAATACGAACTTTCCAATGTCAGCGTAACTGCAGAAAAAGAATTGGGGCAGAATCTCAAGATGAATATCTTATTCCCCCACATTGAGGTATTTAATTTTCTTGGCAAGTTCACATCGACAAAAAAAGACCACTCTAAACTAAGTTATATAACTTTCATTTTTAGATCAAAGGCTTATACGACGCAAGTGGTACTGTGTTTGGATTTTTCTCGCTGTCTGGAAGTGGAGATTTTGAAGTAATAGGTTCTGGACAGCATCTTTCCGCAGAGGCCTCCCTTAAAGTCATAAATGATACTTACTTTATCGAAGATATCAGTTCTACTTTCACTGGCGGACGTGTAAAGGCCCGTTTTAATGACAGCACTAACTTTGGAAAAGGTAGTTTTATAAGGAATTTACGAAAACTTTAGTATGAATAAGATGATTTTACGATGTGGCATTTATCACTATAAACTGTCATTGATTCTTATAAATTGAAACACTTCAGTAGGTGATTTCACTGGATTGTTCAGTGAAATGTTAGCTGCAATGGGCAATCAAGTATTCAACAACCGGCTGAAACCAGTCATCACAGCGGCCATGAATGAATTTACAAAGGTATTTGACATCCAAAAACGTTATGTCATCCTAAAAAATAAACCATTTCATTGCAAATACTTATTGTTTTTTGTCATATACATTTACATTGGATTTAGGACTGGCTAAATGGAGCTTTTGGGGCAGTCACAATTAACGACTTCTTTCCACCTAATCAGCAGCCTCAAGCGCGTGTAATGTCCGAAGTTGTTAGTGCAGTTGCAAATTAAATACTCAAATTGCAATAATTTTATTTCACTTTTCACCGTCAAATACTCAATAAGTTTAAATACAAAATGACAAGAATTCTGTTCATACGTAATATTTAAATTATTATCTTCAATGACTTTACATGAATCGCATTTACTCGGACCAAACCAAAAAGGTATTTTATATAAGTTTATAATCAAAATGATCTTAATATTCCCATTATTGGGTAGCACGGGAAAAACGAATCTTTATATAACATTGCGGATGTTGACTGCTGACAGTACAGCAATCTTCCAAAGAATTTTGTAATGCTTATTTCATAAGTTATTGAGATATTTATAAACGAACTGAACGTTGTATCGAAATAAACCGAAACATAATATAAACTTTACATACATATTATATATACACGAATATATATTACTGTACAATAATAGTAATGAAGTTCATAATGAATGAGATATAGCAGAGCAATAAAAAATACACGCTTTTTAGGAAGCTTCAAATATTTCGTTTGATAAGTAGCTTATGTAGCGCAGGTATATCCGTCATGTCTTAATGTCTTCACATTGGAACAACATCCAGTTTTATAATGGCTTTCCCTCTCTCGTTCATCGTGGCACATATCCCATAGTCACCATTGTCTATCCACAAGCGTATCGAGCCGTTGGCCTGTTGAAACCAGATATTAATTACTGTAAATTATTTTTAGAACTAAGGAAGATGACAGCTCATGAAACTTAAATCTACATTATCATAATTACTGTTTTTTGCAACATGAAAATGCAACTTACAGGACACATTTTTCTATCAGGGCGTCCATAAAATGTTTCATCGTTGTACATGCGGTTGAAGAGGGAGCTTCCCACCAAACCAGAGTTGACGCTGCTGTCATCCAAAAACGCAATACCGAAATGGTTTCTTTCGGCAAGTTGGTTGTATGGAACAGAGAACATCACAGCAAATCGTAATGGAGTATCGCCGACTTGATATGTCAATACTCCTTTGACGCCAAGCGGTGCATCTCTGAAATAATGATGATTTCATACTCTTATCTTTCAGTTTACTATCAAACATGACTGAAAAGCACTGTCATGTCAAACAATTTAGTAAACATTGACGTCTACAGCTAATAAATAATTATTTTATATTGAACATTGTTCACCCAACCTACCGTTTCTTTGCAAATGAGCACGCCTCCCTGGTTTTGGGCTGAATAACGGGCTGCGGGTTGTAGTAGGGAACTCCAAGAAAGTTGTAGAATGATGGAGCGGTGAGTGCTAAATTCAGATGATTTGCTGCGAAAATATTTAGGAAAAATATGCACTTAAAATAAATTGGCAGAAGAGGGAGTTGTTAGTTAATACCTTGCTCTATACGAATTCGGTATCTAATTACACTTTTATTTGCAGTTCAATTAGTACAATGTAAAGTTAATGAATTAGATTAGAAGAATGTTGTACTTACAAATTTGTAAGCTGCAGGTTCTGTTGCTTCTGATGCCATTGGAAAGCAATTCAACAGATTTCCCATTCAAAGATATTCCTGGATACGTTGACACCAAAACACTTGACATTTTGGCCTTAACTTTGGGATTGAGATAGGATGGCGAATTGTCGGTATTGTTATTGTAGGATATTGTGTAAAACTCCTATTCACAGCACATACAGATCACAAGTACAGGATTAAAGATTTTTTTCTTATCTGATCGCTAATTCGCTAACAAGAACTTATGATGTGGTTGTGTCAAAGAATGCTCTGCCACATGCGGATCATGAGTCTAAAAACGAGCTACCTAGACAAAGCTGCTCTCTCTCTGATGGTGATGATGACACTCTTGGTCTAGGAAACTGACTGACTAAAAAATTCGAGAATCTTTCTCAAGTAAAGATGGAATATCAATGCATCATAAAAAAAAGTATCTTCTGACATCACAAGTTTTTGTTTTACGCATTTTCTACCAGTTAGTCAGTTTTAATGGAGCATCGCTTTTTAAAATATTTTGTTTAACTACCACTTCAAAAGCAATGAAGATGTTCGCTCTAGTTTGAGATATTAATATTTCACCTTTTTGCATGCTCAAACAGCTGAAAAAAAATCTTTGTACCCATCTCATCTCTGAGAGGTGCTAATTAGTCATGCAAGAAGAAAATTAATTCAGCAAATTACACCACCAACACGAAGATAATTAGCTGTGGAAAGTGAGCTCTCAAGTTGTTAACTTGGACATCAGTATCACATCTCACGTTACTAAAGTAAGTAGGGTTTTAAATTCGTCACACTTGACTCTTGGAAAATATACATCTAATTTTTGAACATGCAACAACGTAATATTCTTCAAAAGCACGCTCTCTAAATACAGACGACATTCTTTATGGCGCGGGAGGATTTTTTATATTTATCTATATGATTACAATAATTTGGTTGTGGAGGAGGCATTTCTACTTTAAAAACTTTTACTTTATAATACGCAATGATAATGTTGGAGAATGGAGGTGTGTACTTTGGGTTTATCAAAAAATACTAATCGTTTGTGTGATTTTGTAAAGTCACGAAAATCAGAAAATTCAACTTGTATTTACTCTTCATAATATTTTTGTTTTTTAAGATAGTTCTGCTTCAGAATAGGATTATTTTCATCCATACAATTTCTGAATGCTTCATTTATTCGATGTTGTCCATAAGTTTATCTATGGTTTTTTTCGATGAAATCCTCCGAAGCAAATAATAGCATATCAAAATATAAATATTTATATTGTAGTGACTAGTGACTTTAGCGTTTACAGTGTGAAATACCAAGTTTCGTTATGCATTTTAAATTATAAACATTTATTAGCATTGTAAGTTATTCTTCGTGCCTAATCATGTCGATGGCAAAAATCGTATGTTCAAATCTATATTATATGTCATGTCATATATGAAGGAAAATGCATGACTTCCGAAATAAATTCGGAACTCAATATAACGGAACCAATTAGAAGTATTTAGCAAATCATAAATAATAACAAAATTAAATTAAACGGAATTATGTAACTGTTTTGAATAAAATAATAAAATATTCAATGACAATGCTACCTTGTCCGTCTCCGACATTACGGTAACGCTTCCCTCTTGTTGAGACCGGGAACGGGACGTGCGTCTTAACATGATGCTATTTTACAATGGAATGCAAACTCTCAAGTTTAAAAAAAATGAAAAGACGTCCCTTGCCTTCTACGCAATAAATTCCACCAGTTAGATATTTAATAATATGAGATTTATTTATGAACTATTTTCTCAACTGCAATCCTTTCAAATAATGAAAACGCAACACAAGTTTATATTTTATTCTTGTCCCTTGACAAACTGATTATGCAGCATGCAAAGCTGAATGAGTACTGATGATTCTGTTCATCTATTGAATTGAATTGGATCTTTATGGATTTTATGAATAGAGATGATAATAATACATACATTTACAATGCACACTGCCATTGCAAGTAGGTACATGTCAGAGCATTAAAAATACAATGTGCCTAGTCATTGTTACAATTAGTATTGATATATTGAATTTTGCCATTAAACATTCCAAAACGCAACACACATTATCTGTTTACTAAAAGGAGTGTGCCAGTTTATATTTTTAGTGATGATTCCACATACAACATAACGTTATTATTATTATTAAACAAATTGATGTCGGTGTGTATGCGGCCACCACGACAAACGCACGTCATTGTTGTGTGTGTAGCTTGCTTACAAATTTATATTTGTTTTTGCAAAATGCTTTTGCCCCAAGGTCATGGTCAATGTAAATTTATTTTGTTAAGTGAAATTTCTAGTTTCAGCAGTAAGTTTATTAGTGACATAAGTAGATAATATAGGTACATCATATTTCGCCGATATGCCTATGGTGCGCAGACATTGGACATTAAAAATGTAAACGTCTGAGGTGGTTTGGTTATGGCACCTACAATATTTTATTTATTAAGTAAGTCACACCGTTCGCAATTCGCATATCACATAATTTGATCATGGCGATGCTTGTTGCATTGTAAATGATGATGTGATCGACAGTATCGTCTCACTTGTCACATCTCTGGTTGGAGAGTAGCCAAACAAGTAATTAGACGTTTTTATATGCATTCACAAAAAGCAAGAGACATTGTAATTGTTGTACTCTTAAGTGGAACTGAACGCCCATGATGTAAACGACCTCTGATTTTATGTGACAAAAAAGGATGCTTATCTGATGCCACTGATCATAATAACAATAAACCATCTGCCGTCCAACGAAATAAAGTCTCTTGCTTGCGGTTCTTCAAAAATGTATGGATGCTTCATTAAACATTTTTTATGATCGTATCACAAATCACAATACATCGTAATAAAAAAGAGTTTTTTTTTGGAAAATCATTTTTATTTACTTAATACTGAAATATTGTGACAAGAATTTAACGGAGGTTGCATGACAATGAATGCTAAATATATTTTTAACAATAGAAACAAATTCAGTAAACAGGAAATGGTAATCGTATACATTTTTCTAGCTTTCCATCCAACATAAATATACTGTTTCTCATGAGCATCGGGCTTTAAATCGAAGTTCCAAATCAGTAACAGGACGCACTGCCATATTAGGGTCAAGCTTTATAGGAACAGGAGTACTCTCACACGGCTCAATGGAGAAATTGTATACCAAATACGCGATAGCAACTTTTGCTTCCATAAGTGCAAAACGCATTCCGATGCCTATAAAACATTTAAAATTTTAGAATTTAGAAACACATCACTATTGCTGTAAATATTTACCATTGATCAATTGCAAACTGTTGAACTTACAATTTCTCGGCCCATGTCCAAAAGGCATATAAGTATAAGCATTTCTCTTTGCTTTTTCTTCAGGGGTAAATCTTTCGGGGTCAAATTTCTCAGGATCCGGGTAAAGTGTAGGGTCATGATGCATGGCGTGTACGGTCATGAAAACAACAGTGTCCTTTTCAATTGTAAGATTCGAGTCAGGAAGCTTATACTCTTTGGTACATCTTCGCTCCAATCTTGGGCCTGGTGGATACATCCGTAGGATCTCTGTTTATACAAAAGTCAATAAATATTGAAGTCACAATAACGCTAAATTTAATTTTTCACATAAAATATTGGACAAATAATATTATTGTATTTACCTGAAACAAACTTATCCATGTACTCCATATGAACAATAGCATCATAGTCCACCTCACCATTACTTTTCTTCATGGCTCCATTTACCTCCTCATAAAGTTTGCTTTGTACATCCGGATGAAGAGCAAGCAAATATGCCCCGAGACAAAGAACACTTCCTGTGGTATCAAGACCGGCTAAGAAGAAAAGCATACTCTGAGCTGTGATCATTTCGTCTGTCAAGATTACTTTGGTTTTTCCTGAAGAAAGATCTACAGGTTTGCTGAGTTGAGCTTCCTTTTCGAAACTGTCCAACTCGGATTCGTCAGTTTTTAATTCTCCACGACGTGTTTCAATCATCAACTGTAGAAAATCTTCCCTTTTCTCTTTGGAATTTTCTCTATTCTTCAATGCGGATTTAGAAATATTTTCAAAAAAGTCCATTGCTGTCGAGTCTGTCAATCTGAGACCAAATCTTGTAAGAAACGGTACAAACATTGCCAGAATTACCTGGATAAGTTTTAGCATAGAAAATTCAGATGTTCTTTTGGACATTTTGTAAAATTCGGAATTTGGATCCTTTAACGAATTAGTTTCCATTCCGAACGCCGTTGCTCCTATAATATCTACCAAGTAGCGGCTAAAAGCTTCTTTCACGACAACATCACGGCTTCCCGGTGACCCTACTGGTTTGGACTTGACAAACTCCACTAATTGAGCACCACATTTGTTGAAATGTTCAAACATTCTACGAATTTTTCCTGTTGTAAACGTAGGGCTCATCACTCCACGAACATTTTTCCATTCTTGCCCTTCAAGCATTGAAACCATCAGATTTAATTTGCGCTCGCTATGTAGTTGCATCTTCCTTCTATCAACAAAGTGGTCAAAATCTTTCACAAGAATTTGTTTGATTAATTCCGGATCTTTGATAAGTAATGAAGGAGTTCCAAATTCAACATTGCCTCCATAAGGTTCAGAACCAAGTCCTTTGTAGGAATCATTGTCAAAATCGATGATGGTCTTCTTTTTGGTAAAGAGGTAGTAGAATGATTTCAATGCGCCATTGGCTGACTTTATCTTTGTGACTCCCCTTTTATCCCAGTAATCATTGTTTCGTTGAGCGTATCTTTTGATTAAAAAGCCTAACAGGATTATACCTCCCAAAACTATTCCAAGTGTAACGGCCAACATTTTAAATTTTGAAGTTTAAACCAGATTTTTTAAATGTACTAATCACACGGCAAACTTTTGACAATAATATGTCACAAGAAACGCTGTCTCAGTGATTCTGAATCAATAGTCGGTAATTAACTACGGCATTTCATTGCCCCTTATACTCGCTAGTATTTACGAATACTCCCAATCATCAATCATGCAAGTGCACAAAAACAACAAATATCATGCTGAATAATGTTAATATGATATAACAAATATTATTATCTACAAGTAACTTTATTACATCTGCTCCCTCACGGCATTAGTAAGCAATACTGATGGAAACTTTGAACGCGAAGGACAAACTTTTTGCGTAATGGAATTATTAAATCTGCCAATGCATTGGTAGTTGAAACTGTCAAATCTCTTTCTTTAGTTTAAAATGTTAGCATGCATATGTGATGTGAACTTGATGTGTATTTATAAATTGTTCGACTCTGGACACGAGATGTACATACCTAACATTTATACGTATGTAATAGTTATTATTACTTTCAAGGTTTTATTCCACGTTCCAGTCTTGGCTGGCGCTGGGATTATTTCATGAATCAGTCTTGATACATGTAGATACACTTTTGCAAATACAGATACTGTATTCATATCGTGTTTTGAGACGCAAACCACACAGAGCAAAAAAAGTTAGTCGAACTCAAATAACCTTCACGCAGCTTCAATAACAACTCGTTGGAGACAGACGTACGTACCGGAGAACAATACTGAGGGAATAACCTACGCTATGAAAACACTTCACAGTTCTAGTTATGAGCAAAAAATCATATATTGAAGTATGATGATCATATATAAACTTTTTGCAGTAGTATTCTTGGTATTTCAAGCGACGGAAAAATGATTTAAACAAATAAAAACATCACGTACTTTATGCGTGTATTTGTAGGACAAATATTGTATTTAATATTTTCCGATGATTCTTAAACAAATGCAAAGGTTTTTACACTGCGTATTAAATATTTTGTAAGATTACATGAGAAATGTTTTCTTCTTTTTATAATCGTGAATCTCCGTAAGGAAAGCTATTAAAAACGTTTTTATTTGTAACTAATTATTAGTACTACATGCACTACAAGTCCATAATATGCAAAATTACAATGAATCATAACAATAGATGAAACCAGTGATCATTAGCAATATTTCTTTATCGTTGCATAATAAGATGAGTCATTTATTTGATGACCAGTTAAACATGCCGAGTATGCATAGATGATTTGTGAATACCATGCAAGTTTTATGCCACAGTGCTTTTGAGTTCTGTTCGAAATTGTTAAAAGAAGTGGGTTTGATGATTTGATTTACTTTGTTGTTCATTTATCATGATAAAAAGCAAGTACCTTTAATAATGCAGTTGATATTTCCCCTTTGCGGGATGGTGTGGATTTTAGTCGTTCTTTTGATAAATGATGCAAACCATTCCATTGTTTGAATCAGCAAAATATAGAGACCACAACGTACAGGTAAGGTAAATAGTTAATACCATAAAAGGCAATCTTTTCCTTTGCCATATTCAGCTATATTTTGATCGTTTGAATTAAAAGTAAGGTAGCGCGTTCTCTTGTAAGCGGATTTCTTATTGCATTCATGCCACAATAAAGAATTAACTTGAAGGATATTAGAAAAATACGTCATTGTCGCCTTCTAGAACACAAATAAAAATAAAGTCGTGCATTGTTTAATTTATTTTCTATTTTTATTTTTGATATAAT
>JAQFYG010003010.1:0-13322 GCA_034694325.1 Entomobrya corticalis
GGACCATTTGAATAGGAGACGTTTTGTTTCGGGGACGTTTTGTAGTGTGGACCTTTTGAGCCGTGGACCTTCTGACCATGGACCTTTTTGTTTTGGACGTTTTGCCTTACATTCGCTTGTGCCACCAGAATCTTCCGATATTCCAGGAAAGACGACTCAGATGACTGTTCATTATTCTTCTCAGGTGTCAATCCAAACGCACGACTCATGGCAACCTCAACCTGCAAACAACAATTAGTTAATCAAATTATAGCATATTGTATATTTAATCAACAAATTAAATGTAAAAACGTTAACTTTTCAACAATGCTTACCCTATAAAGTTGATTATGACAAGATTTCCTAGAGTAGCCTTGCCATCCAGTCGATATCATCCATCTTATTACTTCCCCTTTCAATTTATCAATATCCAGTTCTAGTGCCACATTTCCAAACTGGTCCTTAACCACCGATTTCACAAAAGTACTACTCACTTTCTTACTTCTCTGGAGCGACATAGCACGTTGTTATCTTCATTTATTCCTTGTTGCAGACTTTCCGTGTTGTTTTACTTTCCGTGTTGTTTTACTTTCCGTGTTCATTTACTTCAGGTAAGAATTTGCCAATGACGATGACAAAATAGACATTTTAGCTTGATAAAAATTATTTTTGGAGAAATTCAAAGGAGGAAATTGCACTTTAATCATAGTAATTACCCGCTCACTATTGTCTTTATATTCTTATAATGACAACTACCTTAGTTGATATCATTGACAAGATAATTTGTTCCTATTTTAGATGACCAATTAAAAAAGTCGCCAAGCCCAAATTAATCAAATTTTATCCCAAGGATTTTACATGCAAACATCCTATTGGAGAACTTTATAAGGTATTTAATGTAAATTATAATTAAATCTTAAACGACATGAGTACAGACCCCGTTAAATTAGATATCAACCCCAAAACCGTAACACAAGTAAACTTCTTGATAACATACATCCCCCCACTCGTCGCCGCCTCAACTCTAAACGATCTTATCAATCTTCTTGCAAATTTTTTCCCACTTTTTTCCTGGAAATTTAAATATCTCTTTAACTTAGAGCTGTAATCGTGAACTATGGCGATAAATGACAGAAACATGGCAAGACCAAACAATGAAAGTCCTCCCATGGCAATTCCAAACAATTTTACTGCTAAATCGTCCTCTGACGCCAAACGAATGCCGAGAAGCGCGGATAGAATTATATTAAATGAGAAATAGGCTTTCATAACAGGAACATACATTAACCCGTAAACATCATTATAAATCGTATTTAAAATCCTGAGTTTTGAGTAAATTAAAATGCAATCTTTTAATTGCGATACTGTTCGCACTCCAGAACCTGAAGAATACTTGGTAATTTGGACAACAGCAGATTTAAAAACGAGCATGAAGCCTAGATTTACGTAGAGCAAAAGTATGTACGATTGCCAGATAGGGCATGCAAACCAAATGTCAGCAGAAATGGTTGCGATGGTTGCTATGGTAACACTAATTGGTTTAAAGATTACATAAATTAAATAGCCAAAGTGGAAGGGTTCTTGATGAAAAATATAGAAAATTGGGATAAATGCAGGAGCCAAGGTGATAATTGAATAGGTGCTCAGAATGTAAAGTATTTTTGTTCGGGATTTGAATGATTTGGAAAAAATGTCGGATTTGAAGTGTTCTGAAATGAAGCGAAAAAATCATTTTAAAATTGTGCAAAATTTTATTAAATTTAGAAATCTGGTTATTGTCCTTACGCTTTTCCAAATTTGCTGTTAGAATTGCCACTCCATTTGCTAACTGCATTACAGTTTCTGATGCTTTTAAATTGGGAAGTTGATTGTCCAAATTTGAAATTGAGCAAATAATCCATTGAATGTGAAATGTCAAATGAACAAATTTTTGTTTTTCCATGTATTCTTTAATTGATATGATGAGTAGTGCACTATCAGTAAGGATAAATATGAACATGAAAAGAAAAATTGATTTCCATACTATTTGGAAGATTTTAGACTTATCAAAACTAAAGATATGTTGTTGGGAGTTGGGACTTTGTTTGAAATGAAAAGGATGTGCTAGGATTTTCTGACCTACAATAAAATAGTTTGTTATGAATTTATCCATTTTCAATAGGTTTCTTCCGTTTGACTTGGTTTTATCATCTGAGCATCAGGATCATTTTAGTAACAAATTTTGATAAAAATTATAATATTAATATGCAAGGACATAAGGAAATGCGGAGGATGTTTATGCATATATTTAGTTTAGTAATTATGGTCACAACTTGACAGCGGTGTCTGTGTGTCCTGTTTTTTTGTTGTTGCAAAAATAGAGATAATTCGATAATTGACTATGACTGTTTCAAAAGATAAATAATTTGATTCTTAGTTAAAAGTTATTTGGCAGTAAAATTACATGTAAATACTAACAAGTGCGGAAGCGCTTTATCCGTTCATTGCCAGCGTCATAGAGGATTTTTATCCTTGTCAAATAAAGAAAGAAAACGTAATGATAACTTGTCAAACTGCCATATTAACTTAATTTCTGTTATTTCCAATTTTCATATGTGTATTAAAACGGACGTGTGGGCCCGAAATTGAAATAAATACGCATGCACACAACTCAAGATACACGGAAATAATTAGAAAGTAGAAAGAAAGATATAAAGATATAAAGATTTCTTAAAGTAATTGACAATCATTTGTTCATTTATTTTTTGGTTTAGTTGGTTCTCTGTAATCTTCCAGTCAATTGCAATTCCAGATACTATAGCGCATGATTATGAAACTGCTGATAGTAAAATGTTTTTATATTGTCTCGTTGACAAATTGTGTCGATTAAAGCTTTCTATTAACCAGCGACACTTTGGCTACTTGACTTTGCTGCTTACAAAAGGTCTTCTTCCTTTCTTTGTCGTTTAATCTTTAATTTAAAATTTAACATCTTTAATTTCTTATGACTCATTCTCATTGACCGTTGTCAGTTAGACCATGTTCGATGTTCTATGTTGCATGAAAGAAGAAAAACCAAGATAAAAATTTTGTAGATTGAATTTACTGCATTCAAATGTTCAGAGTTCAAGCCTCAAAAATTTTAGCGCTTTTGAGATGTGATGTTAGAGTGAGACACTTCACATTCACAAGTCTCCATAATTCTTTTGCCATTTATACATTTCATTTTTTTCCATCATCTCATGTTATAAAATATTAGTTTCTTTCGTTCTTTTGTACCAATTGAGTAGATTAAATGTTTTATTGGTATAAATAGGTTATACGACAAAAGCGACTACAGCTACTAATGCAGTAATTTATGTACAAATTGTAAATTTACTACATACCTATATAACACACGACACATTACACATATAGCACAATACATAAATGAAATGTTATTTGTCGCATAAGGCCTAGATGTTTTTTAACCAGCATTTTATTTGGAAGCGCTGAATTATCCCAGTTGCGTTGTATGTACATTTTCATATTTTTGATGCGTATTTACAGAAATAATGTAGTAAAACCTACAGACAGAAAAAAAAGGAGATGGTGCATTTCTTTTAAAAAATTATCTCCGAAAATCGTGTGAATTCATTTTAAAAGTTTCAATAATAAACTCAACTTAAAATTAGCCTTAACGGAAGAGTAGTGTCAAAAACAACAAGGTAACCAATAGCAACAATGTCATCAACGCCACATTATCGGAGAGGAGCACAGTTCGTGCTAGCCGTAGACATGGTAAAACGTTATAAACTTAAATAAAAAAAATATCAGAACCAAATTAATAAATTACTTAAAAAATGTAATATTGACCCAATTTATACATAAACTCATGTAGATATACCCGTGGGCAACCTTTCCAATGTTGAATACTTACGAAGTAAGGAAAACCGATTTTTCAATTAGCCATGCAGTTACTAAATATTTCATCATTAATTTAATTGTTCATAAATTCTGCAATTAGATGTTCGAGAAAGGATCAGCAGAAAATTCTTGGTGGATTGGAGTAGTCGCTTGTATTGATCTATCCTGGGCACTTCTTTCAATTCTTGGCTTAATTCTTGGCTGTTTTGTAAGAGTAAATTCTATAGATTTTATTCTACTTTTCCGATTTTTCTTAATACCATTTTATTATAATTTATAGTGCTTGGAAACACCAAGAAGAGTTGATCTCGTTTTAAAAGCCTGGTTTATTGCCAGCACACTTGGCGTCATAATTCACATCATCTGTACCTTCAAAAACGGAACTTTTCATTTGCTAATATTTTCCCTAATTCTACGGATTCCTTACTTCTACATGGTCCTATTGTACTGGAATGACATTCGAAAAATTTCTTACTCATCAAGTCATCCATCTGCGACAGAAACATTTTATAATATTTAGAGATATTTTTTGTACATAATCCAAAATGACAAACTATTCAATAAAACTATCAGCATGTCATAAATATAATTAATTAATTTAAAAAATTTATTCACAAAATATTATATTATTCTTTTTACAAAAAACTTTTATTTGAACACAATTTAAATCTCTATTTTTTAACTTTATCGCCAAACACTTTTACTAATCAAATCCGGATAATTAGCCAAATTTAAGAACACTGTTGGCATGCTATTGTCACAAAATCTAAATGTTTGAACACCACACAGCACTCCAGCCCCACTCCCCGGACAAATAACTCCACCTCCAGTAAATCTATCGCAAACCCCTCCCCCACTGTACTCCTCCACTCCACAAAAATATTTATCAAATTCCCCCAAATTCGTATTTACTCCAGTAATTCTCAATTTCTCTAATCTCCTCTTGCACTCGCTGCGTTTCATAACTTTAAAAAATCTTTGCACCAAATATCCATCCTTTTTATTATTCATTTTCGGCCACGCCAATTCCATAACATTTCTGGTCATCAAAGACCACCCATAAGCCGGAAGTCCTGGCAAATCCTCCAAGCTAATAGGCACCTCATCATTTAACTTTATCAGCGCCACATTATCAATCCAAGTGTGACCCTGAAGACTTCTAGGCTTCAATCCTTCAAGTATTTTATATCTTGCAAAGTCCCCCGGGGCAGAAACCCCCACAAATCTTGGTCGATATACCCCCTTCCCCCAAACCAAAACTTCTATTCCGTTCCTCACACTCTCATTTTCGGTAAATACGCAATGTCCCGCAGTGATCACGCTATCCCTGGACACCAAAGTTCCTCCACAGTCATTAGGTCCACCATCAGATCGAATCTTAACCTGATGAGGAAACTTACTCCAGTACTGGTGATCTCCAAAAATAACTTTTCTTGAAAGAATTGACCAATCCTGACCTCCAGCATTTGACCTAATCCAATCCCGATAATAACTCACATCAGTATAAGCACTTGGTGGGCAACTAGCTCCATCCATATTCCTCCGACATACATCGACAATCCCTCCAAATAATGTTATCCCACACAACACAGCATAACCATCAGGACCTCTGCAAATCGCCGGTCCTCCAGTATCACCTTTCCCCGCCACAGGACTATAATAACCACTTGAAAAACCGCCAAAACAATGAAGCTGATCAGAATATTCTGAAGTCGTCGGATAAGGAAAACCTCCCAACATTTCTTGATAGCACTCCCCATCCGACCTTATCAACAAATTGGCCTTAACAAGATACTCCGAAGTCACCCCATTCTCCGCACTCCCCCACCCCACAATCGTCACATGACTTCCATAATGACTCGGCTTAAAATGATCCGGTGCTATTGGCAAAGCTTTAATATTTTTTGAAAAGTTAATGATCCTGGATAACCGTAAAAGTGCAATATTATTATAAACACTTCTTCGAATATAAACTGCCTGGAAATCTGGATGATAAATATGATAACTATGTCCCGGGTGGACAATCACTTTTTCCACTGGATACACATTTTTCCAGGAGCCGTCATCTTCCGCAGAAGTGGCAATATTTGTGCCAAGTGTTAATTTAAACGACCTCGGATTCTTGGGGGTTCCTTGGCTGTCGACAACGCAACTGGCTGCGGTGATAATCGTGTTGTGATTGTAAATGGTGCCACCACAGACCCCGTCTGAGGTTTCCAATCTTGCTTGATGTGGAAACTCGTTTTGCTCTGCGCCATAAATGGACATTAAATGATAAGCTTCAGAATTGACTGGACAGCAGATAGCGACTTGGCCATGTTGATTCGGGCAAAAATCTCGTTTTGCGTCTTGATAAGGTAAATAAAATTGACGGTTTATAATGTATCCGGGTAAAGATGAACATGGATTTTCGTCACTATATGGTCGACAGGATGTCCGGATGCAGCCTTTAACGGCAGCTTGACTCCATTGAATTCCTGGGCGATCACAGCACTCTTTTTGGTACAAAGGTCGCCCACTGGGGGACCGGGTTTCTATGGTGTACGCTTCTCTGGAGAAGAAGGGACATGAGTGGTTGAAGTCGGGTTGGGGCGCTGTGCGAAGGCACTGCTGGGCTTTTGCCCTGTTGCCATGGAAACTGATAAATAAAAAGGTTGAGATGAAGAGGAGAAATAAGGGGGAATGTGAATGAAGATTTATTCTTATGGCAACCATTTTTTGAAGCACTTTTTAAACAAGATGTTAGATGAGAGGTTTAAGATAAGAGATGCTTATCAGTTTGATACTGATGATGTTTTTCAGCTCATGTCATTTGTGGTGTTGTTGTGATGATGAGCTGAAATGCACTTTTTAATTATTAATTAGCTGGAAGTTAGTAACCACCTACTAATTACTTTTCTTGTATAATGATGTATTAAACTATGTTTCGCTTTGTTTCATGCCAAAAAAGTAGCAAATATTTTTTTTAATGAATTGAATGGAAAAAAAGTATTAAAAAATTAGACAAGCCGAACAACATGGATATGAACATAACATGATGGATGAATGCAAAAAAGACGATGCAAAAACTTTATTATATTTTTTGACTAGTTAACAGCTAGCATTACACTTAGCTGATCAAAAGGCATACATTCATGGTGAGAAATTTCTCAACTATTGTGTTGCGCTATTTATATCTAATTCCACCAATTAATTTAAAAAATAAGCTTAGTATAAGCGATAGCGCTAATGGCTAATACCATCTAAATGTTTTTGTCGGAGAGAGTTCCAACTTGCATTAAAATTTATTGTTTTGTAGTTTAGGTTTCAACATATTTACACGATGGAAGATGGAATCATTGTCTCTGCATGAATTGTGCAATTAAATTTTCTTGTCCAAACCAGACTTCATTTCATACGCGGACTTTAAGAATTATAAATGACCTTTCAAAAGAATACTCGTCATATAACTATCTTCTACGCAACTACCTAAGATTCTGAAGAAGAACTGTACAATCATTTTCATTTTATTTCCCATATTATCATTATCACAGTTCCAGAGAGATTCCAGTAAAGAAAAATAATAATTTTCATCTAGTCAACTTCCCAGTAATTCAGAATTAAAAATAATGCTTGAAAACTTGTAATCCAATTTACTTTACAATTCCCTTGTTGAAATTTTACATTAAGAAGGAATATAAGCAGAGAAAAAATTGACATTAAAGTTGGTAGTCGGCATATTAAAATGGGATTTGTTCACTGAATTACTGTATTCTATTTTTTAATAGAATTTTTGCTAAAAAATATCCATTCAATATTCACAGATATAATCTGAATTAACTGATAACGATAACACATTCCATCCCATCCAGTGTTCTTCGTTTTCTTATCAGTAATGCTACTCAACAAGTTTATTTTATTAAGTCGTAAAGTCTTTTAAAAGATAATTTTTTTCTACAAAGACATGTGGATGGACATGAACATGAAGTATTGAAGTTGAAGACGTGCCACTCTCCTCTGCGCCCTGAGCAGTGAGCACACGTACGTATCATGTGTGGGATCGGATGTCTTATTTTCTAGTTGCTCTAATTATTGTTCAACAAACCGTGGGAAAAATGCCAAAGTAGTGCAGCGTGATCTAACAGTGATTTCCTTTGTTGGATTTTCATAAAAAATATCATAATTATATGGATGAAACACGGAAAATATAGATGATGGATGCTTCGTTAAATCGTAAAGAAACCAGTCATATTTATTGTGTGCCAACTGCCAATACTGGAAAAAAATAACTGAATGATTTATTGCATTATAGCCTAAAAATAAATTTTAAAATTAAAGCAATTATAATCTATTTTTATGAAAGAAATTAATTATAAATTAGAAATGTTTGCGTGGGTGGATGGAACCGCATGGAATATTTTTTATATTAATTTTCCTTCTTAGTCATCTAATGAGCATGACTGTCGTTTATTAAGACATTATAATTTTGGTAATGCACGCAAACTTCAAAAATTTTCGCACGATGACTGGAATATGTATTTTAAAATTTGCATAATAATATTATATAAAACCGTCATAAAATCTGGATGATTCTGTCTTTCTGTCAGTCAGTCAAAATGGGACGTTTGAACAAGATTTGGATGATTTATAGTTTGCTGCTGGTCTTGATCTTTGCATTAGTCTCGGGCTCGGGGCAGGGACAAGCTTCTTGTCTTATCAGCCGTCATCCTTGTGACGAAGGTCGAGAAGAAATTTACCGGGATGATAGGACTTGGGGCATAACATTGCGAAAGTGCTGCTTAAAAGGGACGCCTGCTGCTGGTCAAGCCAAGAAAAATGCTGGTGGATGTGACACTACGAATTGCATTCCAACAGCTTCGGGGAGTGGAGACCTTTGCTCCAGTATTGGTATCCGAATAATTAATGAGACGGGAGAGAAGATTAATTTCGTTGAAGCTGTGAGAGATGACTGTATTTTGGCAAATGGGAGTCCAGGTGTTGAGGCACTTTGTTGTGGTAAGGATTCCATGGAATTGGGGCTGACAATAAAAACTGGAGCTGAGCGTCATGAATTCCCGCATTTTGCGATATTGGAAATCAGAGATAATTCCAATGGGGTCAATAATATTTGTGGAGGCACTGTTTACAATGAACGCCATATTTTAACATCAAGTCATTGTGCAATTGACCACTCCAGTTATAAACCAGTTTCCATTGATAAGATCACTGTATTTCTGGACATTAGCACTGTTGGGCGAGAAGCTGGACATAGTTATCATGTGCAACAGGTCATTGTTCATCCCAACGCCAGTTTAATTAAAAAAGGACAGCGTCCGTTGAATAACGATATTGCCATTTTGAGACTGGTCCAAGATGTCCATTTTTCTGATAAGATTCAGGCTCTACCTTTGGCGTCGAAGGGCTTCAATGCTATTGATTTTGCGGACACTGCCGTCATTGTCGGATATGGTGACACTGATACTTTGACATCTTCAAAGAAACTTTTAAAGATTGACGCCTACTTTCGGAACAACACAGAGATAACATTTGAAGGCCGTCGTTTCCGTGACCATTTAAATGATACAGATCAGTTCTTATTTCTTGGGGGCTACGAAGACGGAATACAAAGTCCTTCAAGATCTGGGGGTCCTTCTAATGGTGTTGCTATTTGCAGAGATAAAGATGGACACGCAGTTTTGTGTGGGATTGCATCTTTGGAGCCAATCAACAAGGAAAATTGCGAAAAATTTAAAGATGAGCATAGTTGCTCTCCAACAGCTTATGTAAAAGTGGACCATTTCCTCGATTGGATAACAGCGACTGCAGGGAATCAGTCCAAGGCGAAGGTCGTGAAGCAGTCCCTTTATGGCAAGGACGTTCCCTATGAAAAATATCCCCATCAGGTGGAGATTTCCAACAGCAGAAAGAAAAATGACAACATCTGTGGTGGAACTCTAATAGCAAAGGATGTCGTTTTGACAACTGCCAGTTGCATTTCCAACGATGATGGCACCACAAAAAACGGGCTTGTCGTCACAAGAAAGGAGACCGGAAAGACCCAAACGGAAAATATTAAAAGCATTCAAGTTTTGGAGGGTTTCCAAAGAATTGGAACGGAGAATGAATCTCGGATTGACCCTTACCATAAAAATGACCTCGCTCTTGTGAAGCTTGTCAAACCGATGAACATTGAACTGAAGAAGTTACCAAAAATTGCAATGTCGGAAGCCGAGTTTACCGGAGGACCGGCCATAGAGGTTGCCTGGGTAACGGATCATAGAAGAAAGGGGAAGTTAACAGAGAGACATTTAAATTTATTGACGGGATGGGAATGCCAGAAAAGAATGAGCCGTTATAACAACAGTTTGGAAATAAATTGGAATATGGTTTGCGGATTGGAGAAATACTCGGGAGGGAGCAAATGTGACCGAACTTTGGGGGGAGGGGTATTCTGTGGAGGAAACACTATTTGTGGAGTGCAGGCATTCAGGCTTTGTGAATTTGCGGTGCCTGATTTGTTTATGGATGTGGGATCAATTAATGAATGGATAGAGAATACTATGAAAACTATGTGATGATGACTGATGGAAAATCACAATTAAATATTTAATTGTATATACCTTAAACCTTTCAGCATTATTTTGTTTATTTATATTAAGTTATTTGAAAAATAAAACGAATTATATCCTTGACTAGAAGATAGACTATTATTTTTAACCATGGAAATGTATTTAAGCTTGTCCCCAAGCCAAGTCCTTGCGCCAGCGAACAATGACATTTGCACTTACACGCAACTGGCTCCTCAGCTGTTCTTTTCATCGAACCAAAACAACAACACACCATCGTGGTCAACATCCGGTCAATTCGGTGCAAGCAGCACAATTCTTTCTCCGACTTTGGATTTGATAGGGGATTATATTTTATAATAGTTAAGTTAATAATTAAAAAGTACTAATTACTTATAGTTTACTAAAGTTGCATAAATCATCATGGGTCGACGTAAGAAACTACATAGACACTTGGCTGCTATGAGCAAAAAGGCGAGTGAGATGCGGCGACTTAGAAATTTGGGCTTTTTGCCGTTGCCCAAGGAAACAGAAGTGAAAGTTGGTGGAGAAGTAGGCGGTATTACTAGTAGCAACTTTATCTATTTGGCTCCTTCGACCTCTGCATCATCAAAAAAGGCCTACCCTAATTATTTCGATGAAGGAGAGATGGAGTTGGAATCTGAACATGAAGAAGATGCAATTAATGAAGAGTGGAAGCCGGAAATCAAAGCTGAGCCAGTTAGTGATAATGAGGATGAATTACCAGAAGATGTGGCGTTGCCGTCAACACAACCACAAGCTGTTGTAGGTGAACCGGA
Organism: Entomobrya corticalis; assembly: GCA_034694325.1. Lineage (NCBI taxonomy): Eukaryota > Metazoa > Arthropoda > Collembola > Entomobryomorpha > Entomobryidae > Entomobrya > Entomobrya corticalis. The sequence goes on from JAQFYG010003010.1 coordinate 11,210, forward strand.
GGGACATGTGGAGAATCATATAGATTTCCAGTCGGAGAAGGTCAAACCTGCTTCATGTGAGAAGCCGTTGAACAGAACTCTCTGTCTTTTGTGCTCTGGAGAAACCCAACTTAATTTTAAATGTTTAAGCAGCAACAAGGATTCTCAGGTGGAGTTCATTATGAAGAAAATGTTGGAAGTTCCACAGGAAGTTTTGGAAACTCATTTGAAAGTTGTTGGTCATCCCAGAGAATGGGTCACGTTTTGCAAACAGTGCAAACCTCTAGTTTCGAAAGCGTATGATGTACAGAAAATGATTACTGAATTGGAAGGGAAATTGAAGATGTTAAAGGACGAGATGAAGAGTAAAGTCAGGAATAGTTATTTGAAGAATCAGAGCAAGCCGGAAGAAGGACTGGTTGATACAACGTGGAATAAACATTCTGTTCGAGTGACAAAGGAAACTTGGAGTCATGTTGCAAATGGTAATTGATTATAAAATGTGTAAATATTGTAATTGTTTGGTAATATCAAAAAATTTTTTTTTAATTTTTTCATTTTCAGAGGAAGTTCAATTTCGACCAAGACAGGAAGTAACGAAAAATTGTACATCCGCATCCTCCCGTCGAAAACAAGCAATAATGCCCAAAGATTGTGATAATGATATAGCTTTTTCTCCAAATCCGTGTCCTAGTCCTGTCCCTGACAGTTATGAAGATTCAATGGACGTTGTTGAATATGCCATCAGTCACGTGATTCCACGTTTGGCCAATCAGTTTCCGTCTATCTCAAGACCGACTCCTGTTAACTCATCTCCACCTAAACCAGAATTGAAAAAAGGCGTTCTCGAGACAGAAGGTTATCGCTGCGTTTTGTGTCCGGGCCTAAAACCAATGCAATCACTCTCATTTACAAAGCATGTGTCTTTCCATCAAGGTAAACTCCCTAATCTTTTCAACCGGCTAAATAAATAAAACAATAAAATGTACTTCAATATGTCATAATAAAAATTAGAAAATATATTATTTCCCAATTGATTTTCAGAACGGCCGTTTAAATGCAAAGACTGCAGCGCATATTCCTCTGGAAGTGAGATAGAACTGACCAAGCGTCCAAACTTCATCAACAAAAAGAACGGCGTAAACGATGACCACGTGTGTTCACAAGAATCTCTTGTTCCTGTAGAGTTCAAATGTGAGAAGATCTGGGAATGTGAACATTGTTCGGAAACATTTGACTTTGAAGAAGAAAGAAATTCCCACGAGCAACATGGTCACCAAGAAGAACCAAAAATCGAATTGTCACATAACTGCAAAGAATGTTCAAGGAGATTTAGAAGTATCGCTGAATGGAGGCTCCATAGAGTTCTGGAACATCCGGAGCTTTCCAAGTTCAGTTGTCTTCACTGTGATGAAATATTTAAACTGGAAACAAAGGAGGGAATTGGTAAGTGTGCGAAAGTTAAAAGATTATAATTATTGATAATATAAATACTTATCCTTATTTTGATCTTCATTAAGGTTAATAAGCTTGGTAATTTTTTCAATTGTTATCAGATCTTCTGGACGAGCCAGCACTTCGCAAACATTTGCAGGAAGTCCATGCCAATGCTGAAAAACTTGATACTATTCAAAGTGAATGCGACATTTGTGGGGAAAATTTTAAGTCAGCATCAGATCTAAAGATCCATCTTGAGGGAAAGCATGATTTTGATATGACCACCACGCAACTGTTTCCTTGTCCAATTTGCTTTAAACGGTTTTTTAGACGAGCCAATTGGAAAGTACATCTTCAGTTAAGTCATGGCAAAAAACCGAAGGAAAAGTTCATCTGTGACGTATGTGCCTACGAAACAGTGGTAAGGACCGTGTTTCAAGAGCACAAATTTTTGAAGCACGGGATAGAACCGGATGGAAGACCTCCTCGTGAATGTACCGTCGAAGATTGCGGTTTTCGATGCGTTGTAAAAAGTACGTTAGATGTACACATGATGAAGGAACACGGAGCGGAGCGACGCCTTAAATGTCAGCATTGTGGGAAAGGATTCTTGACTAATACTCACCTACGCGAACATGAGAGAATTCATTTGAACGCTGAGACAAAGCCGTTTCAATGTGACATTTGTGGGAATTCG
>JAQFYG010003011.1:0-13322 GCA_034694325.1 Entomobrya corticalis
TGTAATTCGAAAATCTGCAGCACAAACCACCCGAAAATAATAGTACATTTGCTGTCACAAAACACTTTCTCTTTTTTATTCTCTTCTTTTTATTCCCAAATCAAGTTGTCTGGTATGCTGCTTATATGTACATATTTTTTAGTTAGTTGCCGCAAGGCAAAGATTTTTTGGTACTTTGTCTGTACATGTTCATGCATGACATGCATTCCTGGCCTGGGTTAAATTTTACGCCATCATAAAACATTCTTCTGGAAGGTAAATAGAGTGGAGTTGTAACTATATCAGTTGGAATCAAATGTTATTATTTTCATCCACCTCCTCCTACTCTTTTTTCAACTGACAAAGGGAAAAGAGCAAGGGCAATGTTACACCAAAAGAAAAATAGAAAGCATAGATTTCCCCCTTTTCCAAATGTTTCTCATTGTTTCCTCCTTGCAGGATTTGCCGATCAATATAGAAATAAAAGAGATCACTGGAAAAGCATCTCACTTTTTTTCGGTATGTATTGTTGTTATTGTGTGCATCCTCTTTATTTTTGTCAGAATCCTTGTCGTAGTAGTTATCTGTACAATTGTTTGCAGTTGTCAATTCAAATTGTGTACTTTTGAGCTAAATTGTCGCTTTTTTTGTTCTTCCGGTATTGTTATGGAATTAGCTGATCTCTCTTATCTTTAAACTCTCCCTTTTTCTTGAACCCCTTCAGGGTTAAAAAACATTCTTTTCGTGGCTACTTCTCTTCTCTTTCATCTGTAAAATTACTCCTGCTTTGTTTTATTTATTTTGCGTTTTTTCATGGTCAAGTTGAGAGAAAGAAAATAACAGGATAAAAGTGAAGTAACCCGAGAGGAAAATGGATAGAGACAATTACTTTGTTGTTCTTGTATCTATTATTATTATTTTTATTGTTTTTTCTGTATTGATAAGTCCAAAATGTCTGTTTCTTTTACAAGACAAAACTAAGAAAAGATCATACCTATAACGTCTACTTCTGTTTACTGTTCATTGGTTTGGAAGGTTTTCTTTTTATTATTTTGCGTGGGAAACATGAAACACATATAATGGAAAGTCAAAATGCGAAAAAACAACACATCCGATATATATGCCAAAACAAGCGAGCTTTCTCTTTCTGGTTTGATGTGAGTCAAGTCGTACAAGTAGTATAAGAATAATAGGATGTAAAAGAACATTTCAAGAAACATCTTATATGGATTGTCTCCATTATTCAAGTACAATAGTGCACGTTCATTCACTCCATTTCCGACAAGCTAGGGAGGCATTTTCACATACACAACACCCATCCATACAATTGAAGCTAACTCGGTGGAAAAACGGCTTTCATTCACTTTTAGTATTGGTTATGAATGTTGTGTTCAAGGATTGTACTTATAGTTGTTGTAGAAGCGAGTGGTAGTGGTGCTATATGCCTTGCGTTTCTTCTTGCTATTAGTGCTAATTCAAGCGTGTGTCCGTAAGTGCAGCCGGTTAAGATGTAAGAAAAGAGGAAAGAGAGACGCAAAGATCCATTCACTTTGATGGTGGCAGCATCAGTGGTGAGTTTTTGGCATGTGCATGTGTCTCTGTTTCATAGAAATGAATAAGACATCACCAGTTTATTTGCTTTGGAGTCAGTGGAAGGGAAAGATTTTAAGGATAATAGCACATGGAATTTCTCCCTCTCTATCTGTTTCTCTACTTGAGTTAAAGTAATGTACCATCAACTATCTTTCATGACATCATCATGATCATCTTCAACGATTTTAGTAGCAATTTTCTCACATTTCAATGCACATTTATTATATGCAAGTAATATATAGATACTGTTATACAAGTTATATATTGCGTAATATTGTCCCGCGACATTATTAACATGCTAATCTTAAAGTGGTAACTACTCTTAAAGTAATGAATACATTTGAACAAAGTCGTGAGATATGGTAGCTTCAGGATTTCTTGTGTACAGAGAACTTTTAGACTTTTAGCATGGCTTAAATTCAATGCAATGTTGAATCTGATGAAAAAAGATGGACGGCGATATATAACAGGTGCGTGAATGAATGAATGAATGAGTGCCATAGAGGCTGAAGTGCTGTTTGTTGCACAATAATAATAATAGCCATACCTAGAATTTACCTTTATTACATGCATTTTAGTAGGTATATGGACAATAAACTGCAACTCATTTAAGAAAGCGGAAGAGAACACCACTACTTATGCTTTGGGACATTACTTAAAATACTGCACATCTCTCCGTATCTTCTTGCATGAGAAGGTAATGATGGCAATCTCTCGAAAAAGCGGTGGTGAGTAACGCCACACTGCACCAAAAACTGCACCAGTGGCAAAATAAAGTGCGGTGGTGGCAGCCACAACTCTGGAACTGTAACTCTGTGCTATTTAGCTAGGCACAATGACGAATACCTTTTTTCCCATGTGTAACCTCTCTCCAGGACACAAGAAAGTAGACAAGGACAAAAGGATTTTCTTCCTCTTCTTCTCCTCGAGCAAATTTTTTCCTTAGTTTGATTTCCAAAAGTGCCAAAAGGAGGAGGGAGAGAGGGGAAGAACGCGCGGTGAGAGAATATTATGCATAGTTTGCTTTCTTCAAGGATGTTATGTGCACACTGGGACACACACTCACACATCCAAAAGGAGATCAGAGTGTCTGTGAGAGAGGAAGAAGATCAGATCGAGAAAGTAAGTAAATATAGTAAGGTAACTCAGCACCACCACCACCAACAAAGCCAAAGTGGAGCCAACCTGGAGAAAAAAGCTCTTGAGGGGATAGAAAGGGAGCGTATTTTCTTCCATGCCTTTTGATCCTACTAACTTAGAGAAGGTAATAAATTTCTTATCTGTCTCTGTGTTCCCCTTTTCTCACTCCCTTTTCGTCTTCTTCTCTTTTTACCTGATTTCCTTCCGTCTCAGCGTTTTCTCTGAATATATTTCTCTCTTTTTTTATTTTTAGTTTAGACTAGTAAGTAGTGCACACACACAGCTCAGCTAAAACTTTTGCACGCTGCATCAAATAAACTATGGTATCTGGCTATAAGACTGCTGCTTCCACAATTTCAGTGTGCTCCAGGGGTAATGTGATATCGGTAATAAAAACTAGGAAAGTTTATATGGTGGGTATTCAGCTATGTATACAAGGGTTGTTTCTTGTGTGATGGCTTTTTGGCATGAATGTGTGATCCGGAGTTGGAGTCATCACAAAAAAAGAAGAATTTGAATGGTTCATGAAAGGGGAAGAAATGGCAGAATAAAAAGTTGTAATTATTCTGGGTTTGGTATATATCTATTTTTGGGTATTCTGTTTCAAGGATTTCTGTGACTTTGGCTGGAAAATGGGGACATTCTAATATATAGTTTTATTATTAGTGGTGATGTAATGTAAAGTGCTTGAAAAGGTATGGTAGTAATGAGAATAATATGTAAGAAATTTTGAAATACCTATTGTCAACTCTGAAATATTGAAATGCAACGTTTAAGATAGTAATTTTACGGACGCCAGTACAGATGATGATGCTGATACCGACTTTTGATAAATAGCTTGTGCAGCAGTTTATATCCTCATCCTGTGCTATTCCCTGTCTCTTCTCTGAATTTTTCCATTCAGCGACTTTTACTTGCCACTGATCGTCAAAATTAAGAGCAATGACAGATTGGCGGGGGAAGACATCGTGGTGTGTAGTGTTTACGCAAGAAACCATGTAATCTACTAGCTTTTGAATATACACCTCCACTTTCAGAATTACTTTCTGTCTCAATCAATCTTTTTCCACCCACATCATATAATGAGCATAAAAGGAAAGAAAGTAATATAGCTCAGTTAAGCACACGAGACAGTTGTACTAGTACAACGCAATATTAATCTGTTGTAAAATGATAGTGAATGTAAATTAATGAGACATATACTATTTCTCATATAAACCGTAAACTGTTCTCCAGAGTAATAAGTTGGGGTTTTCGCTATGAAGTTACAATTACAAAAAAAACATAGAGTAGCAACCGCGTGCAAATATAGTTTTATTTCGATTCCATATTTGTATTTCATTATTTGGTACAAGCCCAATCGGTTTGGGGGATTTGGTTGGTATATTAGTGTTCATTCTAAATTTTATTATTATATCCACATAATTGCTACTGTAGGTAATTAGTTTTACTTGTCATAAGAATTATTTATGAAGTAGTGCCAAACATTTCGTTACCTATTTATGTATCTTCCTGTAACAACTGGTAAAAACCACTCCATATAGAAAGTTATAAATATATATTTACACAAATAGCAGCATTTACAGTAACAGATGAAACGGCGACTCAAAGAAGGACAATAGAAGTCGCCAAATTATACGCATGAGATCATTTTGAGCCTCATCCAAAAAAAATCTTTGTCTGCTGGCAGTCTGGGAAGGGTTGTTACTATTATTACGTAACGTTATGTGTACGCATAAAAGTGTATTCTGTATAGGTACAGGTATAAATCTCAGTCAACAATAAAATCAAACTTTTATTGTGATATGGTGATATATAAGTATAAAATAAGTTATTGGGTAAAATAGAAGATGCCAAAAAAATCAAGGAAAAGATTAGAGAAATGTTCATCTTTCTCTTCCGTCATCTTCATCAAAATTTGTAACAAGGATGATCAAACTTTTTTTTGCTGCATTGTGAAATTTATTAGAATTGGCAAACCAACAAGGTTAATTTATACAACTTTTTATGAAATTTTTAGGGAAACACTCTCCAATTTTTAAAAAGCAGGTAAATATTTATGTAGATATTTTATTTTGTGTCTTGGACCTAAACTGAAAACAAAATACAAACGAAAAGGTCGTTGACTATTTACATATCTTGTAAAACTTGGACATTTTGTCCAACTTTGTTTCCGCTTCAATGACTTGCTCAAAATTACAACAAAGAAAAACGACACATGTCACCTAGAAGAGCAACCTTCATTCTTAAGTTAAAAGTACAAGCATGCAGCAGAGATCATGAATTAAACATAAAGCTGGGTAGACAGACCATGGACCAAAGATAATACTGCTAATAATAATAATATTCTGTTTTTCCTGTGGCCGAGAAAAGTAAGAAAAATATTTCAGCAAGTTAAAAGGCAATGGAACGTAAGAGTAAGCAGCATGTACTGTGAGACATGTGTACACATGCAGAAAAAACGACGACAACGACGAACCCGAAAAGCAGGAAATAATATTGAACTACAAAAAATTCTCAAGGCTTTATACATAACCAATAGTTTCTTTTTTAGTGGCATACTGAAATGCATTATGCGGAAATGGTTGGAATGCACACATAAAAAATTTTCCTGTGTGAACAAACTAAACATTATGCATTGCGTATCCAATTTTTTTGATAGAGATGGAGGTATTCATACATTACACAAAACTACTTGTGCGATAGTTCGCTTTCCAATCTCATCTTAAGATAAAAAGTTACGCTGTGTAGACAAAGTTAGATGTAAGCAAAAAAAAGAAGAATTTTTTGTCGTGTGCGGTGCTTGCAGTGATGCTGGCACTATCTTTACCAAAAGCTCAGCTCAGACACACACAACCCTTCGCCAAGAAGAAGGAGGAGAAGAAAAGAGGAGAAAGTCATGAATGTCCTCATATGAATTTTGATTCTTCTGATGACCTCAGCATATTTTCCCCTTTTCTTCTCCACTTCATACTTATTCCACATTGCGACGCACACACAGGGAAAAAATAACTTTTTGCTTCATGGAGACAAACGGTAAAATATCATGATGACGATGGTGATGGTGCAACCACACAAGTATACATAATGTCGAGTCTTCATTCAGCCGCCTGGATGGAGCCTTCCGTTTTGGCTTTGAACCCAACCAGAAGAAAATCCTAACGTAAGGGAAAAACCGCAAAGCCAAAACTTGCTGTAAGACAGGGAATATGGCAGACAGGAAGATTCTGTAAAAATGTATGTGAGACTTATCGTAATCATAACAGCTGAACGTCGTGTAAAAAGCAAGTACATAAATAAGCACACAAAATCAAATCAAAAGAAAAACTGGCATCAGCAGCATAAATTCAATAGATTGGTAATATTATGCGTATCTGCAGTTTTTAAGCCGCATTTGTGGGAACTCTTTTCATGTCTGGTTTAAATACATTTGCAATTTTAAAAAATTTATCACGATTTTATTGTCTATCATGAACAAGTGGTCAAGTATCAGTATCTCATATAATTTTACATTGTAAAACATCAGAATTATCGTAAAACACATATTTTTATTTGTTTCCTTTTATAATTCCATCATATCGAATTTCCAAACGTATTTATTTCAATATTAATTTTCCTTTTACTTTAGACCACTACGTGACCGACTTTGTTGTAGTGTCATTGCACAGTATGCAATAGCACTGAAAATTTGTGATGATTATGATTTGCTATAAAATCCAAATCAAAGTCCAGCATAAAATTGTAGATAAAACGGAAGAAAGCATGGTGAAAACATACAACCAAAGAAGTAAGTGAATGTTTTCGGTCAAACTTTCCACAAACAACATGAACAGCAGCAGAAGCATCAAGCAGCTGTCAACACATAAAAGTTGTAACTTGTACGAGCTGAAATAGCGCCATATCATATGATAATAGTATAATATAATGTTATACAATGAACAGAGATTCGGAGAAAGAGAGAGAGGGTATGAACTTTGATGGTACAAACAAAGTTTACATTTCCTCACGTAAACATTCCGCAAGAGAAGATCATGACGATGACGGCGATGATGATCGTCATGAAAAAGAACAACCGGAGGAATACTTGGGAGCATGTAAACCCACCCTTCTCTACTAGCTCTAAAAACTTTTCTCTTCTGCTCTTTTTATTGACCCTTTTTATACTTTCCCCTTTTTATGATTTATGACAGTCGCCAAAAGTCAAAAACTACTACGTGTACGATGTCTCATTCTCCCCTCCCTCTATCTCTTCTCCTTTAATAGTGGAAAGTAACTAATCGTAAGTAAGTACGTACATTTTAGCTGGAGAGGTACATATATCCTCAAAGTAATAATAATAGTAACAGGCAAAATGTCGCAATAAAAATGGATAAACTACCACTCAACTAGTATAGCTGGATTGGTAATACTTTTACTTTTATCCTTATTAATATATATAACTATTACAATGTTTAACAATCATTAGTAGAATGAGAAAGATCGTTTTCTTTAGGAAAGAAGAAAAAGTACATTTTAAGCCAAAAATATATTACCAATCCTCTTCTCGCCTTGTGTACTCTACCGCTTATTTACACGTATTAAATATATATCGTTATGAAAGAGGAAAAACGAAAATAAGTTTAAATATGTACAAAAATTTAAGATTGAAAAAGAAGGGTTTATTCTGATTCTATATTATTTGTATATAATGGGCATAGATGATGCAACAAATCCACCTTTTCGACATAAAAATCATCCAACACTTTTAGAAGGATATAACCATGTCGAGAAGTTCGAACGCTTTTTAACATCTCAATCTTAGAGCCAATACTACCATGTGAATTTGCTAAGTAGCCTAAGGAATTATATGGGTAATAACGGTAATAGTCAAGCATCCCAAACATAAAGACTATCAACTGACTTGGTCCAACCCCACCAAACATACATTGTTTGAAAACCCTTAAAAAGTTGTGCTCGTTTTTATTTAAGTAATATAAAGAAAAGGAAAAAGCCAACGAGGAAAAAAACAGAAAATTTATGATAAGCTGTTGTATCCACTTAATGGGGATAATAAAAATCTAACAAGTCTTTCTGACTTTTGGTTTGTGTGTGTAGTGTGGAGTAATCTAACAAAAGGATGAACTTGTAGTATATTATGTAAGTATCTCGATAGGAATAATTTTCTATGAAGAAAAACTTTTTCTCCATCGGTTATTCACAAAGTCGGTTAAGTGATATTAGACATTACACGGGAGGAGTGTATACATCGCAATGCAGCATCTTTTATGACAAGACCTAAAAATTGTTTTCACTGAACTGTCACTCATCCCATTATAGCGAGTGATCTGATGATTTCTTTGAGGAGGGTGATCCGCATCATCACATGATGATCACGGTCATAAAATTCAAACGGGAAATAAGGTTCTTTTTTCGTTTGCTACAAGTAAACATTGTTAAAGATATACGTTTATACATCAACCGTTCTCATTGTGAAGGGTGCAGCCAGCTGGTGGATGACCAGCGGTAACACTACATCGTTGTATTTAAGTATGCTGCATAAAAGATTTAACCCCGTTTTTTTCCAGAGTGATAAACAGTGTATGTTACGTAATTTCTCATTATATTGTTTGATATCAAGTTACTTTCTTTCTTTAACTATAAACCTTTACTTTTCCATAAAAAAGTTTGATCACGTTCTCAAAGGAAATAGTCTAATATCCTTCTCATCTAAAGAAACGGGTAAATCTATTAGCATCCTATTTTTGTATAGGGGACTGAATACCAAGCTTAAATTGATGTCTGGTAAATAGAAAGATTGAATTAAGCCAAGTCCAATAGTTTACTTTCTTGTGTAGTGACAAAACATATAAATATCCTTGTTCCATATTACTCTGCTCGAAAGAGATCAAGAACTATGGGTGGTACTACTTATCTCCGAATTTCTGTTTACCAACAAAGAATTATGAAATCATGTGTGGAGATATAATAAAGTAGACAAAGAACACATAGAAAAGAAATCCAAAGTAGGCAAAGTTTTCCGAACATTTGAAAGCTTGCCTGTTCAGCAGCCGTAAAGATGAGCAGGAATTTCCTGTCCGTATATTTTCTCTTATAAAATGATTTTTATTCTATCAAAACTCAAGAAATCTAGCTATTTTATTAACAACATACACGGTCCAATCGAAAGGGTCAACCCATATTTTTTTCTTTATGAAAGCATATATCTTAGTAAAAAAGTCAATAGAGCAGATAGACATACTCATTGAAGTAATCTCATAGAAAAAATATTAGAAAGGATACAAGGAATAAACAAAGTTTTAATGCTTTATCTGCTTCTTTTCTCTTTCCTGCTATTTCTTTTATTAAAATAGAAAGCAAGTATAAATCCACGTGACAAAATCTTTCTCAATCCAAATGGATAAATTTATAATATCTATATTTTTTCATATTATTAGTTTCAAAGCAGTCCCTAAAGTTTGCATGTCGGGATACTTTTGTACAATCTTTCTTCTTCCTGTCTGTTTGTATGCCCTCCCTATTGAATGGGATCAACCCGGATTGTAAGTTTAGATAGAAGCTAAAAGCTAAAGATGATACCCTGACTCTGTAAGTCCCAAAAAATCAGAAAGGCGATGATATAAGCTTAGAGTTTTGAGCAAACCAAGAGGAATAATACACACAAGAAAGAAAAAGACGGCATCCCGTGCCGAGAGAAAGAGACAAGTGAAAAGGACCAAGTGGACAGATCCTTTCTTTTGATATGAAAAAATGGATAGAATGGAAGAAAGTGAAAGTGTGGAAAGTGGAAACTACATAGACATAGTAAAGCAGATGGATAATGTACGTATCTGCATAGTGGCAATGAAGAAAGCAAAAATAACCAACAACTTATCTATCAGCTATATCAGTATCTATATATAGGAATACCAAGCGCGTCCTTCCCTTTCACCATTTATAACCACCGTCCAACTTTGAAACTTATCTTGTTTATGTGATGGAAAAAGTATCCATCTCCTCCACATATAAACTCCAAAATTTTTGTTTGTCGGGACAGACGACATGCATGGATGCATGCATGAATGCAAGAAAAGTCACAAGGAGAATAATATTATCCTACTAGAAAGAGATCAGGAAAATCCCCTTTTTTCAGAGCTTTTATGCACTTTATCCATATAACCATACTACCACTTCTGTTTAAGCTGGATCGGAAATATATACACACACGCACAAAAAAAAACATTTTTATCAAATGATGCATTCCTGAATAATCACGATCAACCTCACAGCATCATCTCATCATCATCAACCGTGCTGGACTCCTCGTTATCATTTCCCCCTCCAGAGTCGCGAGGTTATCTACTATCACTGATGTTTCTTCAACCCCTACTCCGCCCTTTTCCCATATTATTATTTAAGCTCTGTACATACAGCACTGGTGAATGAGTGACTGACTGAGTGACGTTGTTATACAAGTTGCTGATCTTGCTTTCAGATACGAAACATCCATTTTCTTTCAATAGAAAAATGGAAAAGGGAGAAAGAAGAAAAAGAAGGAAAAAACGATATCATATAATTTTCTTATAGACGGTATATGTTCTTTTAATGGTATGTGTATGCATGCATATTATCCTCATGTAAATAAACACCCATGCATGCATGAGCGGCTGGAGAACCGATCCCCCGAAGGACAATTTTTTTCCAGAGTCTTTTGTGCACTCCACTCCTCCTCATCCTCTTTCTTCTTCTTCTTCATCGTCGTCATCCCCTTTTTTCTACTCTCACAACAACAATCTTAAATCCTCAAGCGATATAATATAAAAAAGAATCCTCCAACCAGCATCTCACCATCACTCTTTTTCTTTTTGCTTTATAAGGCGGCAGCTTAACAGCTTTTGTATATATATGTATCTACTTCATTTTTATGTACCACTGACTTTTCCTTTATCCGTGACCATTTTCTTGCCCTGTTGTAGGAGTAGTAGTTGTTCCTCCAGGGGTTCTACAGAAAAAAAATTGCTTGCTGGGGTTTTCTTGTTGTAACATGTAAAACGTGATGGTGTTGTTCAAGCTGATGATGATGTGAGTTTACAAAAAAAAAGCTTTATACTCTTAAAGCTTATTCTTCTTTTTTGAAGAGACTGAAGTATTTTTTCATGATATACGCTATTTGATACTGCTACTGCTATGTTCGTTTTTCTTGATGTTTTCTTCATCGTCTTGGACGACAACACTCTTTTTTCTTGGTTTTTATTTAAAATGAAACCGTGTCCGCTTATCCCTAAAAAAGTGACCGTTGATCTTGTACTATGTGAACTTGTGACTCTTCCGTTCGTTGCTGCTGGGATGGGCGAGTAGACATTAGAAGATGGAAGCTGATAAATGAGAAAAAGTCAGGGTCCATTAGAGGGCTGGAACCATTACGTGTGCACAAAACGGAGAAAGAGCATGCATTTTTTGGCTGGTTCGTCCTAAATCACCAGTAGACATCGTGGGACACAGGAAGAAGAAGACGATGATAGAAGAAGAAAGGTTGACAACAACAAAGAATTTCACCATTCACCATTGTTGGGTATTCTAAAAAATGATAATGGAGATGGGAAAGGTCACCAAAATATTTGGAGGAAAAGTTTGCACATTTTCTTGTGTATAAAAAGCTCTCAAGAGAAAAAAGATACTTTTCTGGGTAAATAATGGAAATAAATTTGGTCTATTCGTCGTCCTGTCAATGTTTCTGTGCTCTTGGTCTGCATGGTAATGGCGACGAAGATGAGATGATGGGAAGAAAATGGACTTGCGGATGAAGAACAAAGTAAAGTAGATAAAGGACAAAACTAGCTGGTGATGATTTGCGATGATGAACAAATGCTTTTAGATGAAGTCTTACATTTACATTTTTCTCAATACTTAAATTGCTTAAAACATTCAACGGCAAATGGAGGATTTGCACCTGTTTATTCCACTCCGCTCCATAAATTGAATGATAAATATTGGAGCTGTCAATTGTAATTGTAATCATAACAACAATGCGTATATCTTACCGGAAATTCCATCGTAAGTCCACCAGTCATCCCAACTGCATAGAACTCCTGCAAGAAAAGTTGTAACAAAATTATGTTTAAAAATTAATTAATTAATATATAAATGGTATGTTTCACACAGTATATACATCTTTTTAAATATTTATGGTTAACTTTGACGTTTGAGAAATAATGTAATAAAGCGCAAGCAACAATGGCCAATGCAATGGTATATCACAGTGAGCTCAGCCGACTTGTCAATAAAAGGCTTTATGAGGAATTGAAACATCTGTCTGTTTAATTTTTTTGAAAATGAGTACATACTAAACTCCACCTTCAGTGACTCGTCGCTTTAGAGAAGGAACACTAAAAGAGGGTCCTGTAGAGATAATCACTTCCCTTGCGGGAACTACACTGAGACTTACCCCTTATTCGATGACTTAGGCCGAGGTTTTGGTTTGCGCTTAGAATTTTTCTGGGCACAATTTTTCGACTTCGATTTTGATTTCACTACTTTTGGCTTCTTTTTTGGGGCACATTTCGATCCCTTGGATGATTTGGAATTCTTGGAAGTCGGTGCCTTGCGTTTGACAGCCTTCTTCTTAGGTCCACAGTTGCATTTCGACTTGGATTTACTGGTCTTTGACGTCTTCGACTTTGGCTTGTTCTTTTTTGCTTAGGCTTGTTACAGGGGTCTCGCGGTTTCGTCAGTTTTTTTGTTGGTGACCCCGGGAACTCGTGGGCAGGAGTGCTAATTGCGGTGGTTCGGTTGAAAAACCCTGCTCGCTGCCGCCACCGGCGAAAAAACCGACGAAACCGCGAGACCCCTGTAAGAAACCTAAGCAAAAAAAGAACAAGCCGAAGTCGAAGACGTCAAAGACCAGTAAATTCAAGTCGAAATGCAACTGTGGACCTAAGAAGAAGGCTGTCAAACACAAGGCACCGACTTCCAAGAATTCCAAATCGTCCAAGGGATCGAAATATACCCCCAAAAAGAAGCCAAAAGTAGTGAAATCAAAACCGAAAAATTATGCCCAGAAAAGTTCTAAGCGTAAACCAAAACCTCGGCGTCAGCCATAAAATAAGGGACAAGTCTCAGTGCAGTTCCCACAAGGGAAATCGGCTGAGCTCGCTGTGACGTCACTCCTAACTCCTTAAAGACCTGTGATCGACTGCTTGGTTTCTCCTCAAAATATTGTGATTGGTGGGAAAGGAAAGCAAAATACTCAAAAAATGAAGCTGAGATGCCCCTTGCAGATGTATATCATATATACATCCATTAATATTGTTTAGAGTAAAGTTAAAGTTGAACACAAAGCGCACATGGATACAGCATTTAAAGTTTTTATTGTAAAATAGATTAAAACATAACCAATTTAATAATAGCTAGCATATATTCCCAAGCCTTCAATTAAATTTAATCCACACTTAGACAATATTTTGTTGATCTTTTCTCGCCACATTTTTTGCCTCTAAAGTTTCATTGCTTTTTTATTCGGCACTTGAAGGAAAAGCCAAGTGGTCATGAAAAATCATGCATAGTCAGTGAGTCAGGTAGTCAGGTAAAGTACCAAAGTCTAATGTAATTTGCTACTACCAACCTTATCGGATTGA
>JAQFYG010003012.1:0-13319 GCA_034694325.1 Entomobrya corticalis
GGAAAAGGTCTTACCCGCATCAACCGCAAAGTATCCAAAAGCAATAAACGGGTTAGAATAAAGTTTTCCATATGTCAACCCATATCCAAAGAGCCAATATGTTATCCCACCAAATACTACAGATACATAAGAGAGGAGAGGTGAAATACACTAACATAATTTGTATCCTTTTTGAATGATTATTACAAAATGTGTTATGTCACGCCAAAGAGTAAATAGCTATTTACAGACAGCAGTTTTATTGTAAAAAATAAGTGTTAAGGAGAAAGAAATGACGTACCAATATCAATAACGTTTTTCATCATGATGTTCACTTCATTTTTCAAGGAAACACATCCAGACTCCAGCAAACCGAAGCCTGACATGTTTTGTAAAAAGACGAAAAAAAGGAAATTAATAGCATTCCATCGATCACCATTCAGGAGTCAACTAGGAAATGAGCATACGCAGTGAACTGGTCTCGGAAGAAAGAGAAGTCTTATAAAGTGTCAATGCAAGGAAGAAGCGAAGGGCAAATAAAAGAAATACAAAAGGGAAAACAATGATAAACAATCTAGGAATTTGTAATGCGTAGAACGCCTTAATTTAAAACATATGTTTGAAGGTCTGGAACTGTGAGTTATACACATGGCCTCTAATAAAATCTGGTGAAAATGGTAACATTACATTATGCATATTGTTTTGTTCGTTTTTTGAATCGTATGACACACTCATATTTTAGCAGCACAATATAACATTAGTACCAATGATGCCAAATTTGTTAAAATATAGTTGAAAAAGTGCAATTATTTCGAGATTGCCAAAAAAATCGTGACAACGACGCATTTTTCACAGAAGTAACAACAATAGGGAAAGATACTTGACAGCTTAAGCTACGAACATAGGCAGAGGGTTTGGTAGGATGGTAAAATTTTTGTTAGAGATTGTAAGTAAACATTGAAAATAATTTGCTTATTATAATACCTGTCTGCATTGTGAAAATGATGAAAGCGGAGGTGAGAATCCTGTAAAATAGAATCATGGACAAAATACTAAGTATTATCAACGGCAACATGTCAAAATTGAACTTTCATGTTTACTTTGTCAATTCGATGACATAAATTTGCATGGGTATTCACGAGATACCTGTATGCCACCAGACCAGAATCATAGTCAAAATTTTTAAGCTTTTAATTATGTAAAACTGGAAACCCCAGAAGTTTCAATTCAAATTTCTAAACCAGTGGTCAAAGATCAAGGAGTCATCTTGTGGTGAGGATCGTTCTAGCCTTCAGTTTTTGGCCGAAAAAGCTGAAATTGAGCATGGAGGTGTCTAATAAGATAGGTTAGTTGGAAGTTTGCTTATTTTCTCGAAATAGGATTTTTGTTCATTTTATTTGCAATAATCGATTTTCATAAAAGTTTCATAAAAGCAGATTTATGTAGTGACGCTTCTAAAATCGAGTTTCAGTCCAATATACTGGTTTTAATTTAATAGTAAAAATTCAAAAATTTTAAAAATTTGGCGTCTGGCGGCAGACAGATAACTCGCGAATACCGTCATAGAAAAGTACATTCTTGCACATAAAAGCTACCTTATAATTAGAATACTGGATTTTATTAAATAATAGTAAATACCTAAGCTATGTATGATCTCAGCTTCATATGCACTTTTAATGTATTACCAAAATCAGGGGATTTAATTTGACATATTATTATCTAATTAATTTTCAATGATAAAAAACAAAAATAATCGTAAGCTATATTGAATTGGCATCAAGTGCTTATTAATCTTACCAAGTTGCGTCATCCCAACTGAGTTCTTCATTTGCACTTGGTCCTCCTGTTTGTCCGGTATCATTTCTAACAGCGAGATCTGTAATGGTGTTTTCATACCCATTTTACCGTTTAGCTATGACACATTACAAATTAATGACTTTATACTTGAAGACTTATCTCTATTGCTGCTTATGCATTTTATACACATTAAATAATATCTTATAGCATTTTCCTTTTAACAGGAACTTTCCTTTTGGTTATATGGTACTTAACATTATCGCCCGTAAGTACAAAGTGTACTGTCATTTCCTGGAAAAAAGATATGAACAATATATCTTCCCACCTGTTCTGCATGCCGGCATGACTGATCATTAGGTCTGTATGGACTTTAAAGTTATTGATTTATTTCCAGTGAGCATGCACAGTGCCAGATAGGCATGGCATATTCCGCAACTTTTCCATTTTCTCTGTTCTTTCCATTTACATCATGATTCGCTTTTCCACTTCGATTCATTTTGACAAAGAAAATTTGTGAAAGCATTTGCAATTTGCATTGTATTCCGATTAGGTATATGATGCGTTTTCTGGTTTTCTGTCCGCAAGTTTTAAAAAGCCTTACTTTTATAAATTTAAAGACTATTTTGGTTAAAAAATTGGATAGTGTATTCGTATTGTTTATTAAATGATTTTTGTGATAAAAAAGTAAACAAATGTTATTTCCAAGAGCATGCAATACGCAATAGCGCAATATTGTGCTTTTAACACGACATTAATGTTTGCAAGCTGCCTCTTACGGAAGATAACGTGACGATGTGACATGCGATAGATAACAAACGAAATTCAGCAATGGTAATTTCCGGATGTCAAAAGTTTTGGCGTAGTTTTTTTATTTTACGATATTATTTCTGTAAGTTTTCATCGTAGAAACCATTGAAAATTGATCTCACTCTATAATGCTTTAAATTGGATATACATCAATATGGATCGCGTGGTGCATTTAATCGTAATGCATTTTTGATTTTTTTAACCAAATGGCCAGAAATACAATTAATATCAGGAAAACATTTCATCACAAAAGCCTAGATTTTGTAGAATGTTTTTGTAGATTTTCTAGATTTTGTACAGGTTCAGGAAAGGGTTGATGTGTTATGTGATTCCTACTTTCAACTGATTGAGAACAATATCAGAATGAGAGGACTTAATATTTGTCCTACGTAAGCTAATGTCATTGTAGAAGGAAATTTTCCTCTACTATGTGCTGTCGCGTGGTATTTAAAGTAGTGCTTGTATTTGACGTGGTTTAGTAGGAGAACGGTAAATGCCTTCTTGCAATTAAAAGCTTTTATCCAGTCAATTTATATTTTTAACAAATTTTAAAGCATCTTTTTTAACCGACAGAATTTGTATCGGGTACAAAATGTTTAATTGCAAATTTTTAAAAGAAGCTTCTTCATAGCTGTGCATATCTTGGAGGAGTTTCTGCATAGCAAGATAAAATCAAATGCCATTGATATATTATTATAAGAAAGCTTATATGTGAATGTTGCATGGCCTGCTAAATTCACTTTTAATAAGCGAAAGTGAAAATTTCACAAAATCTCATAGAATCTGCCCATTTACTTACTTATAACAAAAGGTTTAGGTATGCATATTTTTAAAGAGATGAATTAGATATTATATTATGTAAGTAAAACCGGAATTCCCACTGAGCATAATTAAAACTGGTACAAAGTAATCTAATCATGTTACTCTAAAACAAGCATGATGGATGGGATTGCATTGTCTGTACTTTTGCCTTTATGCCCCATTACTGAAAAGGAATTCGCTTGTTACATGCTGAAAAGGATAAAACTAACAGAAAACTTACCTGAATCATACGGTTGGAACGCCATATTTATAGAATACTAAATATGATCACTTCCACTTTATATTCAACGTTGGTTGTTTGATGAATCGAGGAAACCTCCGTACTGCCACTTAAAACTTGCCTGTTTTAGAGTACAAAACTAACTCACTTAACTAACTCATAGTTTTGTCAAATTCGGGATTCCTTCAATATCGCACATTTTAACATATTTTATGAATTTGCTGCTAATTGCAAATTGTATTGGATTCAATTGCAGTTGCCTTCGCCTCAGAGAACTTCAATAAACATGATACTCTTGCATAAATTCACTCTTTTGGGGGAAGTTGCGACACCCTCCGTGAAAGTGCTTGTTCAACCCGAGTTTCTGCTTTGAACTAGCAGGGAAAAGCTGAAAGACATACAAGCATATGAAGAGAGCGTCATGCGAAAAGACATCATGCAACGAAATGAATCAAGTGCACATACTATAGCAGCAAACGCTTGTTTCAGGTATTGATGTTATCTTACACCGTCGCTTTTGGCCAGTACAAACAACTGCAATAAATGCTAGAAGCACCGGAAAGTGCAAAACGATGAAAGTGGTTTTACAGCTGTATGAAATTGTCACCAAAAGAGGCTACTAATCGGAAACTCCATAAGCTCAATTACACACACTTCTTGATGGTGCATGAGACAAAAAAATGTATTTCCATAGAGTGTGCACGCAACTCGTCGACAGAAAAAGTAATTTCTATCCGCTAAATAAACCTTGTATGTCGACAAGTGCGGATGGCAAAAAGTGTTTGTTTGATAAAGATTGACCGTTAAAAATGCTGGTATCTTTGTCTTGCTGGTCAGTTGGCCGTCCATATAGAATGCGATGTTAAGTCGTACGTACATTTTATAGCTAATTTTCTGTTCATGCGATGATATTAAGTAGAGTGAAAATGAGCGTGAAGGATGGAGGATTTCATTTCTGGTTTAGTTACATACAAAATATTTTTCTTCTCTTCATTTAGTGTGTACAGAGAAAATTGTGGGAATGCGATGAGATCAAGATTCTGTCGTCTATTAACTAGTTTACTTTTACCTCCGTCAGTCTGAAGTTTTGCGAAAAGATCTCTACCAAATACGTGCTGGAAGCAGACGGTCATTGTCACCAGAGAATTAAAGATACAAAGTTTGTCCTATAAATTGGATACGGTCAAGTGTAACTGACGTCAGTGGAACATTGGAAGGATTAAACGCAATTTGTACCAAGCAAATTAAAAGAATTAATGAGAAAGGCTATTCGATTTAGGTGGCTTGGAAGGTGGATAGGTTTACACAACGGGAGAAATGGTAGTAAAACTGATGAAACTTACTTTAGCTGAATAGAAAAAAGCATCATTGTTATATTTTATATAGATACAAGTGGGCATACCATATTATTTTCACTCATTAAAGTTTCGAATGAAATGATAATTTGACATCTTACAACATTTCATCTTTGTTGTTAGTTTTAATAACACCAAACAAAGAATCATTCTGCTGTGCACGTGTATTTTAATGATGAGCATCGTTAAGAATGGGCTTTTGTATAGTAATTTACAAATCCACACATGAAATATAGGAAATATAGGATTTCCACTTCTGAACTTGGGAAATGAAGACATCTGTAGTAAATGCCAATGACTGCAGAAGATTTTGGCTTACTTTCACTGTGAACAGAGAACAGCATTGCCCGCGACTCTTTTAGCCCACTGTGATGCACTAATTTTGAAGCAAAAAAATGTCTACACTGTACTTTCTTTTCATGTACTGGAGCCTCATCAAATGCAATTACGTAACTGCTCACCTATGTGTCACTTCTTTTTCTGTGTTTGCTCATTTTCACCGTGTACCTTCATATTGCTTATGAAGTCGCAGAGCCGTTTTCTGATGAAAGCTTGAAATAAGTTCCTTATTCTGCGAACCGCAAACTTATTTAATACATCTTGTACTGGGAAACGATATCAATGGTAAAAGATATAGACCTTGGAAGGGTAATTGGTGTTGTCAGCATCCTGTTGCTGCTCTCTTTGATTAACTCATATCATTATGTAAGTAGCAAGTTGAATACACGGAGTGTAATCATACTAATAGAGACACGTGCCACAAAAACTATATTATCTTCATTTTATGTACATTATTTTATACCAAGTTTGGAGTGGTGATAATGCAATTAAAGCAAGTAGAAAGTTATGTTACATGCCATATACAGGTCACGGCTATAAAATAAAAGCATGCAGCATAATCTACTAATTATTAATCTACCTAGATTAAAGAATCTTTATAGTCTAAAAGCTATATATGTATATCTTATTCCGTTGTCCCTTTAAAACTTTCCCCTTCTTTACTATTGATAAAACCATACACCTGGATGAATTGAAATATTGTAAGGTTATATTTATCTATTAAATTGAAAAAATATTTATTAATTTACCTGTCGCAAGAATTATTTGTAAAAGTGAAGTGTTGTAAATTTACATCATTGCTATTGTTCATTACGCACTGTACATGATCGCGACAATTCAACTTATTCCAGTAAAGGATATCATTAGAAATATTTTAAGCAAGCCAAATGAGTTGTCCTTGTGCGCAAGCATGAGCCATTAATTTTAACAACACTAAAACCCTCTCGCATACTGCTTGACTCTTAGCGTGTTAAAGTAAACAGCGACAGCTTTAAACCACAGTCAAATTTATCTCTGATTACCTCTCCTGCTCATGCTTAAACTTTTATACCAACTTATTGAGCAATTCTCCTGTTGTTGTCTACTACAAAAAGCTAGCTTGAGTTAAAGTTTTCTAAAATGGACGAGCGTGAGTCAGAATTTATGCGGAGGGTAATTAACCATTTTTGAGTCATTGTGTAGACAAAATAGGGTATTTATTTTATTAGTATACTCATCAGCACTACAACTTCTCTTCACGCATGAATTGCAAATGACTCGAAAATGAGTGTGAATGGGTTTGTGTGTGCTGTTTTCATAACCGTACACACAATTTGACATGCTGTTGCGTTATATTAAAGTCAATCGTTTTACAGCAAGCAATAGTAATTTTCAGTTCCAAGCTAAAAGTCGGCGTATTTAGCAGATATTGCATATTGTCTATTATTGTGAAAGCGTTCTTGAATTTATACTTAACAACTTATATACACTATATAAAGACACCTACAACCTAGCAGACCTCTATAATTATTCTTCTGAGAAGAAAAAGTTTTCCATTCCTATTTTACTTCTGCACATTGCACTCCTTCCTTGGAATCGCAGTCAGTCGACCAGAAGCTAAACCAAATTGCCTATTAAGCCAAAGAAATTCAAGTAGTTTTTTCCTACATCTTTAATTTATGAATATCCGTCTCTGCTAAATATCATAAAGAAGGAAACCCATCATAGTAGCTAAAAATCCTGTCTTTGTTTCGGTGTTTACGTTTTTCGATTTTCTGTTGAAAATGGCAAAGCTAATCTGCTTTACCATTTTCTGTTTACTTTTCATCATTGGAAGTGGAACAGCTCTAGAATTTGTAAGTTTTCAAGGAATCGCTTTATTCCTCATCTTCCTGCTTAAACTTATAATCGCAAATCCTGCTGCCGTCATTTTTCTGCTTGTGCAATAATACCTATTATAAAACTTTCATTCAAGTTAATAGTGTTTACTGACATGAAATTCTCGAAAAGTAGTGACGCATAAGACGACTTTCCTTTAATTTCATACTTTTAATTCCCTTCAATGTCATCTTGATTTACTTTTTCCGTAGTGCATAAGGGACTATCAGCCTTGCGTTCCCACTGACGGACTGAAAGGAAACTGTTGCAGTGGGGTCTGTCTAAGTCGTGACGGTATCATGGGAACATGTGGATATAGCCGATACTATTCCGAGTCCGATTATAACAACTATCAGTAGCTTTTATACTTTTGGTGACACTGAATTACTTCTTACATCCACTCTTTGGAGTGCATTTTTATCACCCCTTTTTGTAATGATATATTTCGTACATTTTGTTCACAAAACTATTACATACATATACTACTTTTAAACCCACATATATGTAGTAAATTAAAATCATGCCAAGTTGTATACCTCCAGAATAAATAATATTAATATATGGTTTTACTATATATATAGTACACATGTTGCATGCACTGCTTAATGCGTACCTGAAGTAATTCACAACGAACCGATCTCAAAATTGTATTTTAAGGTGATGAACATAATATACCTAATCACAAGAGTACACAGTTTACACATCATATATCATAATTGTGTGTACATTTTCCATTAGAAAAAAATATATAGGTATAACTTTATAAGCTCATTCTTTCATTCCATCAAGCAACTTCGTGACAAGAAAAACTGATTTTTTTACTAAACACCTTCAAGTTGGCTACGATTGCCTTTCATGGCTCATATGCTAACAACGTTTTTGCAATTTCACATTACATTGATTTGTACTGTACCCAGTTACAGAACTTCTTTCGATCTTATTTCAGGTACTTTTATTTTTACTGACCACATCCTAGAAATATTCTCACAGCAGCAATCATTAGTCAAATGTAATTACAGATTTTTATTTATGAATAGATACTGAAAAGATTTTAAAAGTTTGATTTTAACAATCAAATTGATCACATTTAGCATAATTTGACTCTAAAATATTTGTAAGAATGTATACGCGACTGATAGTTTTGGTAGCGGTTTTCCATTTCTCACATAATTTGGTAAAGGGCAAAGAGAACACTGATACTGATATCTTATATTATGGAAAGGAGGTATGCGTAGTTTGATCATTATTCTAATTATGCGTATGAGTAGGAGGTGTCTTAATTTTAACTTAAAACAGTAACCATTCTCTTAGACTTAATTTACACATTCAAAAAGATTTGTTAGCAAACGTTTTATTGGTTTTCTAGTGTCTACCTTCTGGGTTTCCTTGCGTTCCTTCTACGCACAATTTTGTGCTAGAGGAAACTACAACCGTTACAAATGAATTTGATGGTATATCATCACCTGCTGCTTTCCCATCTTCACGGCCACAAAACGAGAAACATATAACTCCGTCGTGCTGTAAAAAAATGCTTGTACGAGCCCGGTTGGATCGATGCAGTATGTGATTGAATCATCATCCTTGAAATGCTCAAAATTAAAACTAAATAGAAACATTGATAAAATATTGTATTTTTTTCCTTTTGTGATTTATTAGTAAGTTTAGGTGATTAGAGTTAGAATTTTAGAAAGATTGTCAGAGACAATCAGTATAAATAATGGAGTGAAAGAATTGTTAGAGCATTTAAAATTCAAACGCAATAAATATATATAGGAATCCAACATATATTATAAATTGCTATTAAATCCATCAATATTAATAAGTAATTCTTCATCATCATCATCTCTGACACTATAGATTCTACAACTCGCCACTGGGAGCTTGGAGTTCAGTTCCAAGGCGAGCTGGTCTTGGGAAAGCAGGTGAATTATCTGGATTCCATCCAAACTTTTCAACTCTCGCAGTTCGTCCTGCCCAACCAGCGTTTGGGTCACTCATTGCGTGATAAATTATCCAGGGCTCCGTGTTATCTATTTTAAACAGAATAATAAATATTGGTAATCAGATAACATACTAATCTAATCTTCATACCAAAAATTTATGCATCACATCACATTACAACTGATACAACAAATATTAGGCTACTGTTGTATTTAGCCGTGTGATGAGGACTTGAATTTGGTCCTGTATGAATTCTGTCTACTTTGTCTACTATATTGCCAAATACGCCACTGAGACCTTAAGTACTCGTAATAGTACTTGTACTTGGCTTTATACTCATGAATACGTCTGCATACAAATCTACATTTCATTCATTTGTTCATCAAAATTACTTATGAAGGGGTATTTTCTTCGAAAAGGATGCGAAATGGGGCTCCTTACAGGGGATTGTTGCTTTCAAAGAGTTTGTTTAGACGGCAGGATTTTAAAAAGTAAAAAACATAGGGGAAATTGAGCTGGTCTTCTTGGAAAGTTTTTCTTGCATAGATTTTGCCTATAGAGAGGTTTTAATTACTGTATCAATTACCAGGAGACGTTGTGAAAGAGGCGTGCCCAACTCCGTACACTTGTTGTTCATCATTGCGCCAAAACACTGGCCTGTCATGACGCCACCAGTTCCCAGGATTCATGGGGTCAGCTAAATTATCAATTCCCATAAAGCCAAGGTTGTAATCGGCAGTCCATGATCCAGAAGCAGAGTAAATCACAAATACTCGGCCGGCATTATGTAAAATTTGAGGTCCTTCAAGCAGAATAAATAAAGTTCACATTCATGCATTCTCAGTTCAAACATAAAACCGCTCTAAATTTTATTAAATCTCAATTAATTATCCTTTCTCCTCGAGTTCACCTCACCTTCCAGCAAAGGCGCTCCATTTGTCTCCCAATTGTAAACTGGTTCAGCGAGTAGAACTCTGTCCGTACAAATAGTTTCTGGGTCACAAAGACGTGCAATATAGAGGTTCTGGGGGAATCCGGCATCGATTGTAGGCCAACCGGACCAAATGACGTAGTTTTGGCCGTTTCCGTACTGCAAAACGGTAGCATCGATCGCCCAGAAGTCGTCCCCTGGCACGACCATTCGTTTTGGTTCCGTATAGGCTCCTAAGGGGTTGTTAGGATCCAAGGCTCTGCTGACATACATTCGATGATTAGCATTGTCGCCATTATCAAGCGCAAAATAGAGATAGAAGTTTCCTCCGATAAAGTGCATTTCAGGAGCCCAGAGTGACATGAGTCCTGGCGGGGCCCGTACAACCAATGCTCTGTGAAAAGTTTTGCATACTTATTATTAAAAAGACTTGTATGCATCCAAGTGTCGAAATAGACTAGTGCGTAAGTTTAACCTTTCTGCATCTCTAAAATTGGAAAGCCGTCTCGACTTATAGACAGCAACTCCATTGTCCTCAGAACGGGGCATGTAGTAGAAGCCATCATGATGCTTAAGATAAAATTAAAGATAAAAATTATATTGGAATTTTAAACCCATAAACATATTCGCACCGTTTTAAAATACAGTTTTATTGCTTTTAATAAATTTTTCGCAGTATATTTTTAATTTTACACGAGTGACATATGTTTCGAAGAAATACTAACAAATATAAAAACATGTAGCCAATGCTCTTTCTTTTTTAGTTACCTTATGTATGTACGGATCAGGCCATGCAAAATCAGCAACTGGATTTCGAAAAGAAGCTATTACTGTTCCATTTCTTAAACTATAACTTTCCGAACATACTGCAAGAGCAGCAAGTAGAAAAAAGGTGATACACCTTGACCCTGTCATTTTGCACAAATTAAAATGTCTAAACGTGCACGAATGAGCTCGGTTTGCTTCTGAAGGAAACTGACATTTTTAATTCGCAAAAACCTCATTTTATGCAGGTAGACCAGAGGAGAATGGATATCATCGAATATGATATTATAGATATATCTTAGTCAATCAATCAATCAGTCATTGAAAAACAATCGAGTTTCATAAATGTTAACAGTCTACATCATGATCGATGGGCTGGATCTGTCAATTTTGATTTGACAGAAAATAATGCAAAATTGAACAGAAATTCCTACTGCATAATACTATTTGCTGAAAAATAAAAAAATTATGCAAAGCAGGATTTGTTACACAACTTTGTGTAAAAGCTGTTTCAAAAATAATGATAATTATTTGCACATGAACTTGTCAAACATTAATCAAAACTTAATGTGTACTGTGTAAAGCGCTTGTTTCTCAAGTATTTCAAACATCATAAAAAGCTTTTATGGATACCATATATTGCTTGATTTTTTGCATTATGCTTAAAAATGATAGTGTCAATTTTTTGGACAAATTGAAATCTCTATCAAGAAAATAAGATCATACGGTAAATGTTTAATTATTAATATCGTGGACAGGAACCAGAGTTTACTTTAAATTAATATGATAATGAATGCATTACATTACTATCTTATGCGTTACAAATAAGGCATGAAAGTTTAAATAACAGCATTCAATTATAAATAGTGACCATGATAGTTAAAACTGTGGGTAAAGTTCTCACGCTCTTAGTTAGTCGGTCAATAATATATTAATATATATGCTTTTGCTTGCAGCTACATCTACTACAACGCATTAGACTAATATTCAGTTTTTGTACGCAGCAGAGGGTAGAATAGTACGAGGACAAATAGGAAAGCTTAAATATATTTATGCGTTTACTGACAATAGAATATCAGATCATAATGTTGAATGTATAATTCTATAAGCCTATAACAGCTTCTTAAAAAATGTTTTTTTCTTTAGTTTTATCTACTAAGCAAACATACAAAATCCATGGTTTATCTTCTCTTTGATAACACAAATAACTCAAAACAGAGAGAGTGTAAATACTGCTTCCTTTTTTAAAGGTTCAATATCTACAGATATGGCTTACAAATGAAAGAAATTACATTTATATCGTGCTTAAACTAGTACTGCGATGAGCAAGTCTACATATGATCTTACCACTTACACAACAGTATAAGAACAAATATATGCGACTTATTAAATTTAACTGAAAATAAATAGTTGAATAGCAATAATTAGTAATGAATGAAAAATCAAGCCAAGAAAAACCACGGATCCATGAATGTAGGCATATGCATTACTGTATTTTTCTTTCCGTCTCTCTAATCCTTGATGTTCTTAATTTCACACATCCGTTCCCCAAGATGAGGCAATCAGGCAATGGAAACAGGAAGGAAGCATATAAAGGCACTCATTTTACAGAGCCAACTGTATCAGTCATAATTCAAAATAGATTAGTATGCCACTTACTCGTCAGCATATCAGTTGTGATTTTCTAAATACGTTTTTAATACTGCAGTTACTCATTGTGCTTTGTGTTTTTCTAAAATATTCAATATGACAAATAAAATTTTAAGCTTCCTTTTAATTTTTATTGTTTGCACCTGCTTTGCAAGGACAAACCGTCTCACATTGGCTCGCATTCAGGTGTGCATAAATATTAAATACCTTGATAAACTTGACAATGAACTATTAAATATGCAATAAGACTATATGATTGGGTTTTCCAGGAATTATGTTGTTACTATTTTAATTTATTACTTTAAGCGTCGGTTGTTTCACGGATCGTTATCAATAACGTGTTGTTATATGTATTACGTCCTGTTTTGTATAGGAGAATGAGTGCGTTCCCAAAGGAGGTGACTGCTTCCGCAATGATACCACAGGAATGACTGGTAATTGCTGTGCGGGATTCTGTGACACATATCGCAAGCCAGGTGGTTCAGAGAAAGGATATTGCAAAAGCTGGTTTGTCGGTGGCTGAAGACTGGTTACGTGAGCCAATAATTGAATCAAAAACAAAGGAAGTATACCACACCTGTTGCCAATTAAAACAACTACTGCGTTTTGAGAATTTGTCTTGATAATCAATGTCAATTAGTACAATAATACATTTTCAATGCATCTCAATCAATCCTAATTGCAGATATAAGTATGATGATAAAGGATTTTTTGTTAATTTAAAAATATTGGTAATTCTTTTTGGATTTATTGTGGAATACGTATGCTATCTTGTTGGTGGTATGTGTCAAATATTATTTGAATTTTAAGTTTTTATAGTAAAAAGGTTACTATCTTAAATTTAAAATGTATGTAT
>JAQFYG010003013.1:0-13318 GCA_034694325.1 Entomobrya corticalis
TTACTACTTTGAAATATGAGGGTGATTTATAGCCGAATATATTGTTATTATTTTTTATTATTGTGAAATGAAAACTTAATATATGTCCTTGCTTGTTTTTGTTTCCTGCTTACCAGTTCCTCTATTCGATTCCAACTAATTGCAATCAATACAATGCAATGAAGAAAATGTTCCATGTAATACAAGTACTAGGAACCGCACAGCACAAATAAAACAAATTCAGCATCATAGACTTACTTTTTCCATTTGCTGTTCTCGCCATACGGGATCCGTTTCCACCTGTGTCAAAATAAAACATTAGAGAAAGAGAGAAAAAACCAATGCCACTGTATTTAAGTACTAAAACCCGTTTTTGTGCTTCAAAGCCGAATTTTTTGTTAAAAAGCAAAACTTCCGTCAGACTACCTGCTGCGTAGACTACTAGAATTTGTGTTTTATAACTGGAAAACATAGTACATACCTCCTACTTCCTACCAGCCTATCGAAATGTTTATAGGTAACATTCTTGGCAGTATAAAATTGTATGCATTCAACTGGACTAATTGTTAGAGTTTCTGAATAAAATGTGACTGGAGTAGTGGCGCTCGTAGAATAATTTGTTATGTATCTCTGAATGAATGGGAGCAGTGGTGTTTATATGTGGGTATTTAGCTTGCAGTTTATTTGAGTCAAAATAGAGCACAAAGGTTACCACATTTATATCGTTTCAAGGAACATAAACTTACGACGGCAAGTTGATAGGTGTGTTCAGTAATACGGTGTATAATATCATACATTCCTACAACAGCGCTACAGGCTACTCATTGCGTAATGGGTTTCCTTAAAAAGCCTTGCATGTTCAATAAATTATTGTACTAATAGCTGCTCCTCTCGAAAAAATCATTATTTTAATGGATTTTATGAGGATCTACAAAATCTTCTGACATGTGTAAAGCCTTCCATGAGATTTAAGGCTTTTGCGATGGAGAAACTAAAAACCTTTCTTGTTTTATTTTGTCGGATATCAGAAGAAGAGAAAGAGAGGACTCTACGGTAGTTCCTATGTAAGCATGTTTATCAGCTAGGTAAGAAGTGGACACGGAAGAAAAAATAAAGGTTATCATTTGTTCAAAAGCAGAGCTGAGTATTGAATCGGAGGGAGAAAGGCTATCATTTAATACTTTTGTACAAGCTTTACCATTACAGCATAGTCCTCCACAAAACGTATAACCCATCTTGTTATTCTAAGGATGTAATACTACTACAGAAATACAACCGCATACACAAGCGCTAATAATATTGAAAATACATGTTTATTATAACAAATATCAATAGATCTCATCATTCATAGATATACCTACTAGATCTTTGTTTGCCGTTTGCCACAGCCACATGGTACGCATTGCCGTTGCAGTGGTAATATTTCCTGAGCTTGCATATTCTTTCTATCAAGAGCCTAGTCTCTAGTCCTCCACAAACAAATACCTTGACA
Organism: Entomobrya corticalis; assembly: GCA_034694325.1. Taxonomy (NCBI): domain Eukaryota; kingdom Metazoa; phylum Arthropoda; class Collembola; order Entomobryomorpha; family Entomobryidae; genus Entomobrya; species Entomobrya corticalis. The sequence continues at coordinate 1,472 of JAQFYG010003013.1, forward strand.
AAGAAGGCAATTAGTCTAGATAAAATGCGAATTACATGTACTTCTGTTCTTCATTATTCACCGTATAATAAGCGTGCGCACGTGCAAACGTACATATCATGTATACTTATGAATGCTTGTTTTAATCTTTTGCAATTTGTTTTCAAAACCCACTATCTCTTTCATTTCATACGACGATAAATAAAAAACGAGTAGGCTTGTAGACTTCATCATTGTTCTCTGACACAAAACATTTCACAGTTCAACTAAGTCAAAGCATATAAATGAAAAGTTTCGTGGGTAAGGGAAAATATTTATATTTATCAGAGAGAAGAAAAGGGTAAGCATTAAGCTATATTTTTATGGCTGCTCAGCTTGGTTTGATAATTTTGAAAACTGAAAGGTAATGTACCCTGTTTAGAATTATCTATGGAAGAAATACACCCACTTCTCTTTCTAGACATCATCCTTGTCCTGTCCAGAGGTCTTTGTAATATTATGGTCTTCATTTCAACATTGAAAAGTGAAAACACTTTCACATCTTTGATTACCTGCATAAACAATGACAGCAAATAACACAATCATAGTTTTTGGAAATTTGCCAACAACTCTTTCTTTTGAAACGAAGTAAATTAGGCTGCGTGATTGCCCTAACCTCAAAGAAGAAAATGGGGTCTTTTTGGTGACAGCTGGCACATCAACCGCATTCTCAGCAAAGTATATACAAAATGGATACGATATGCAAATATGTATTGTATATCTGATTCTCACATGTATAATATTGTTTTCTTCTGGGAGAGAAATTAAGCCGTTAACAGCGTTTCCTTATTTGTAACAACATCAACGTCTAGCATATGGAGTGATTCAACTCGAGACTTCGATATTCTGGGAATTCGTCCTTTACGTCTGCTGTTTGAATTTGAACTGCCTAACCAGACATTCAAATATTTTTGCTGAAGTTCACCATAAAGCCTAACTATCTCCTAATTCTTGGAACAATATGGTGAAATAAATTTACATTTTATTTCGTTTCTGTCTGGTTAATAATTGACCAAGTGACGAACAGAAGAATACAGTGTGCTAGTATACCAGCTTAGTGAAAGCAGAAATTTCATAAGAACTGAATCGGGAGCAACATCTGTAATGAAACGTCACACCAGCACCTATATAACCGATGTGTGTTTCCTCCTTCACAGTTGTCTGTTCTTTTTATAATTTCCTCAACTATTAAAACCAATTTCAACTTACCTATTCGTAATTGGTGTTCTTTTAACTCATTTCTCATTGGAAAATCCATAAATATAATTTGATACACCAAAGAAATCAACAAAATGAGCAACGAGATCATTATGATTTGAGAAAATACCTCAATTTTAATATGCATGTTTGGATTTACTCAGACTGAACTTTTTGTATGAGCATTCTTTTATTGGAATCGATGCGGTTTAAATTGACCTTACAATTAGTACTTAAGCTTTTATCGGGAAAGGTTAAAGGTTGCCCAGAATCTCTTTCTTGTCTTATCTCCCTTTTTCTTTTTCTTCGGTATCGTTTCTTTAAGTTCTCAAGTATGTATACTGTCATTCGCTAAGTACAATACAACAATAAAGGAGTTTTACTACTGGGAGCTACGATACTATGTACGAATGTATCATGATACCCTGGTCTTCTTGTCATTTTCTCGTTCGCTTGTTTACGTCATGTAAGAATATCTTGTTTCCATTTTCTTCTCCTTGGAGTACACTTGTCGGCTCTCATGCATTACTAACACGGTGTATTAACATCAGAGTCAAGATGACATGGACCAAGAGGAAAGCTTTTCTTCCCGTAAAATGTATAATACAAAAACTGGATCTGTGATGATCTCTAAGCAGAAATACGTTTAGCTTCCTGCCTGATAAAATGAGAGTAAAAGAGGTTACGGGGGAAAGTTGTTTTCTCCTACTTATCTAGAGTACTATTATTAGTCACTCAAAGGAGGATGAGAGGACAGAAAAGAAAAAAAATACAAATCCTGCATCTTTTGATCATGCAATTTTAATATCTTTACGGAAAAGAGATTCATAGCTGGGTCTGAGTCTGTAGCAGTAAAATGTGACAGTTTATTTCATTAAATTTTCTCTGTCGTAATATGATGTAAAAGTACTAAGCTAGACACATGAAGCAGCATAACTTCCAGCCTTTACACTAAAAGAGTGCATTATGTGTATAGTGTACTAAAATTTAATTGGGCGAAACAGTGTTAACATTGATTTATGTAAAGGATTTAGGCTTGAATAAATTAGAGAAGATTGTGAAGGAAGGTTTTCACTAAAATGAATCATTTCTATCATGGTATACCAATGCCCCTCGAGTAAAAAGAACTGGGTCAACTCCAATATCACATCATGTATATATGCCAACCCATTTGCTTCATTAAACAGTCTTATCACTCAACTGGAATCAAATTAATTGCAAAAAATTTAAAGTGACAAAATAAAAAGGAAAGTAAATAAATACAAGAAACGCTACAACCGTATGCATGTCGTGTTTATGTTCACTTACTGAGCATTACATATTACATCAACAATCATCAATACTATTATGACTTTCATTTGCTTTCAACGAGAGTGAACTTTAAGCTGTTTTTTAAGTAAGCAGCTTGTGAGAAAATAACATGTAAATGTTTAGACAGATTTTCCCTACTTCAAAAAGTCATTGACATTATTCAATATTTAATAGCAACTATGGAGCACGCACGCACTACACTAACTGTTTTTATGTTTATGATCCTTTTGGGTTTTAGTAACAAGGTTTATCTTGGAAGTACTTTGCTTACCTAAGCTTAAAGCTAAGTACTTTGGAGGAAAAAATACGTTTCACAGGAGGGTCACCAAAGCACAAGGTGGAAGTGGTGAGGTAGTGAGGTTGAACGGTTAGGTCACAAGTATTTTATGCTTATATATGTCATTATACTTGTCCCACGTTTTGGTGTATCAGAAGCGTCGATATTATGTGTTATGAAATTCAACCAAAAATTTTGGTAAGTGTTGCACTTTAAATGCAACAATTTAAATGCCCCAATTATAATTTACTTCATAAATCTTTCGGGGTTCTTTCAAGAAGGCATGAAGTTTAAGTTTGCCGTTGTTGCGATTTGTATAATTTAAAAACATGCAACAACAGCAGATAGTGGGGCATGATGAGTGACACTTGATGAGTGAGTTTGATAAACAACTTTCTTTTATCAAACGGTAGTGTGCAGTGTGCGCTGATACAGTAACACTTGTTAATAAACTTTAAACTATACTTGAATATTTTTGAAGCGTTACTGAATTTCATTAATTTGTATTTAATAAGCTTACCACTCTAGAACTGAACTGAGCTGAACTAGCAGGGCACATTGACTAAAAGTTCCAATAAGTAACAAAATTATGCAATAATGGCTACATGAAATGCACATTTATATGCGGATTACATTCCATTTAAACCAGATATAACATATTGTCACAAATGTCCTTTATTCAAGTGTTGTACGAATTCAATCAATACAGTCGATACAATACAAATAACTTGAAATAACTAATAACACATCATATCGAGAAGTTTTGTTTCAAGGTTTTACTTTGACATTTTAAGGTATTCGCGGTCAGTTTCCATTGTTTTCTTCGACGCAATAGGTCTGCATATAAGTACGTAGGTATGTAGTTGTTAAATGACATCATCATCATTATTTCTACCCAAGGTGGTGTAGCGAGATAGTAAGTTTTGATGCTTTCTATCCGCTAAACATTTTGAATCCTATTTTTTCGTTTTAAGAGTAAGAAAAGTTTTAAAAGGGCGTGGATATACTAGACAAGGCACTTTCATGTAAATAGAAACTATCACTTACCTAAGACTCCGATTTATCCGGGTTTCGTTTTTCTTCAAAATTTATGACCACATTCCTCAACTCAGCCCGTATATTTTTTGTTTACTTTTCTTTTTTCACCTACATTTTGAAAGCTTCGAGATTCTTTTCTTCTGTTCAGTTTGAAAACTGAGCATATGAAAACTCGAACTGGGCTTTTTGCAAACAGGATTTTCTCCTTTTTTAGTTAAAGTTTTACGTAAATTTGGAACGTGTCACGTAGTTTTCCCTTTTTATCCCCATCGATTGGTAGCATAAAAACTTGTAGATTTATTAGATGTCGATTTTTAAGTTCCTCCTTCTTTTTTAAAACCCTTTTTCGGTTAGTACTGCAAAGAAGAGGCAGCATCACGAAGAAAGGACAAAAACCACAGCAAACCCACATTCATCTTTCTCCTGCTGCACCCAAATTCTTCGCACGAGAAAGCCAGCAAGTTTCTCCCCCATGTCCACCAACGCTGAACTATGAGATGAAGCCCTTTCCTTGCCATTCCACACACAAGAAAATAAAAACTGAAGAAAAAGGCGAGAGATCAAATAGTTGACCTCCTTTTCGTAATCTGCTTTTTTACTTACTTGGAAAATTTTAGACAAGCGGCAATGGTTGTGCAGAACGTATATAACAAAGACATCCGGGGATGAACAACCTACCCATTCATTCATAAAACATAAAAACAACTTGCAAAATACAGAATATTATGTTTGTAATGTATTATTGGGATGTTCCGCTGTAAAAAGGGAATGAATAGGCGCCTGCAACAACACAACGATGAATGATTAAGATAAATTACCTCCCAAATAATCCTCAACAAGACATAAAAAATTGTTTTCTTCGTGTTTTATGCACGTTTATTTATCATAATAATAAAGATAGAGCGGTTCTTATCATTGCATATAAATATTATTTATATATTTATTGATGCTGACGATCCTGCTGTTTCCATTCAACTTAAGAAGATAGAAGATTCTCCATAAACATAATTTAAATTTAATATATATATTTACATATTTATAACAATATACATTTATGCTATGTAGATTATACCTTTATACATATAGAACATACAGAAGTAGTAAGGTCGTAATACTTGCTGGTATACAATTACATAGTACAACAATAACGGATAATATAGATACTCCAAACGAATATCTTTCTTTAAGAAAATGTTACAAAAGCTTTCACTTGAATAAATAAGAATAACAATATTGGCCAGAACAAGATGTTTGCTTCTTTAAAGAACTTATTACGTGTAAATACGATTAGTAACAAATAACAAAGCATATATATAGAAGACAAGAACCTATACATATCCTGGAAAGCCCATTATGCTTTCTCGTGCTTAAGATGTCAGGTTGCTGGGAAAAATGATAAAATGAGCACGAAGTATTCACTCAAAAGTCGATGGAAATAAAGCATTGTACTTGATCTGATCATTAATCATCAAATCATCCCCCTTCAATCTTTATCATCCAGAATAAACAAGATAATTAGTTACCACCAAGTAGATTACGCGAATAATTATAAACTTACAACTATATGCTCAAATATATTTTTCTGACTAATATACAATACAATAAGAAGCCCTACAATATCTTGGTATACTTAATCCTATATGTAAGTTAGGTGCTTGTTATTTGTAATTAATTACATCTTACTAGACAAATGGCGAGAATTTTACTTCGAGACACAAAAATCTGTTCTTTCGATCCAGAAAAACATCAGTACGTTGTTCAAAAGGTTGCTGTGTGGTCGACATATGTCCAAAACTTAGGTCACAAATTCTTTGCCGAGGGCTAACTTTCTAATTTTGCGCATGGTACAATGCAATAGTATGTAGTATGGCTATCTACTTACTCCATTTAACATGCATACAGCTACAAAAACATTTTTTAATAAAGAATTAAAGAAATATGAGAATTTTAAGAAGGTAATCTATTATCAATTTGGTTTTCATTATACGTAGAAAATGGTATTTACAACAATCTACCACAGCTTTAGACGAGTAGTTGCAGTACGATGAGAAATATAATACGAAAGGGAAACATACAGGAAAACCCATTGACATATAAAATATTTCCTAAGTGTTCTAGGTATTTTAGTTTTTATATTAACTTCATACAAATGAACAAGTATTGAACACAGCAAGACAGAAGTACTTTGTATTTATAAACCTAATCGGGAACCAGAAACCATAAGAAAAGCCGATAAAAAAACTTGTCGACGACTAATGACAGACGAAATATAGTGATAAGTAGAACAACAAAGATATAAAATAATTTGCAACAAGCGACCTCTTCGCCCACAGACCAACATACCAAACATTCCACTTTTTATAACATTTTTTATCTATTATATGTATTCAAACCATAGATTAACAGAAATTGTACTGAAAATTATTGTGCGCCACTATTTCTAAAGTTGAGTTATTAGAGGATTATAATCTTTCAATGAGGTAGCATTAACTTTACATGTACTTAGGATCATGCACAAAAACGTACTGTACTGTGACTATCATAGCCTACAGATATATTTCTTAACTTAAAATGTAAAAGTATTACATCCGCTTAGTCATAATTTCATAAAACACTTGAAAAACAGTACGATGTACTTACACGTGGAGATTTTCTATATGATTACATGTAATAGAAAAAATAACAGTTTGACAGTCATTTTATATTTCGTTATGAATGAGTATATTATAATACATGTACTGAAATAAATATATTCACATTATAGTTATGCACCTAAGCACTACTTATAGCAAGCATGTTGAATTGTGAAAAGAGCCCTTATTTCGCTCATTTTGGGTGAAATTATTTACCTAAGTGTCCATTTTAATTGCTGTATGTATAAAATTAACCCTTTTCATACCATCCTTTGTAACTTAAAATCCTACAAAACATTTGACTTATATATTATTTGCTAAAATTACTTACATAATACTTTCACATACTAATTAGCTTAGGGTGGTACTTCATATATAAATACATATTTTATTTGAATTTGAAATATAATTAATAACGGAACTGTGTGCATTTTGTGGTATCTTCATCTAATCTAAAGTAGGCATTATGTCCTTGAAATGTTATCCTTAATTAAAATATATGAAGTAACAACAAACTAAACTGAATAGTTTAAACACTTTCATCTTTGACCTATTTTTGGAGTAGAAGAGTAAAAGGAAATGTTTTTCTAAACAGCTCATTTTTATGTGTAGATTTTATGTGGCTCAAAATGTTATGTATATCAAGGTATAAGTTCAGTACTGAAAACATCGTTTGTATTTTCGTATCTCCTTACACTGCTTAGGTACTTACTACTTTACAGCTGAACTTTTGTACGCATAGAGCGTGATTCACCATCTCATTTTATGCTGTCATATTATGTACATATTTATATAACCGTATGTATAACCGTTTGACGAGGTATAAATAAACAATATAAAAATTTTATGTGATGCTTTACTTAACTAACTTTTCAAATATATTTTTGCCAATGTAGCTTATTTCAGAGTACATTGATTTAAATTAATGATATGAACAAGTGAATACAACTATGTATAATATTTATTAATTCTATCTACCTTTACAAATGGCGAGATCAGATGCGACTTTCTCTAGCGGCTGAAGATACAACATGATTCGACGATGTAAGAATTGACGGTCGATGATGATTATGGTTATTTCTATGAAGCTCTCCATCCTGAAATCAGAAAAATACGAAAAACAATTTATTAAGTTTATTATTCGGGATAACAGATGGTTGTTTATATTTTAAAAGACGATTGTTTATGAATTGTTTTGATGCGCGCATTATGTATATAAGACAAGAGAAGGCTGTGTCATGCTGCTTAGTTTATCAATTATAATAATGATGATACCAATTTAGCAGATTTTAATTGCTTACAAATTGATGTTATTTCTTTTTGATTACGAAATCAATCAACCCAAACACACAGTAGCTTTTATCCTTCATTGCCATAAAATGTTATAAAGACGCATCTACATTGTCTTTGTGGTATATCTTTTGTGTGCATTAGATTTTTACATTTACCCTTTTGTTTTTGCTTCCCCTTTTCCATTCCTTTCGCCGATTTTTTCTTGTTTATGATTTTTAACCCCAACCTTGATATTATCTTCTTTTAATAAATTTTTATCCGGTTTCGTTACAGAAAGTATAAACTAGAAAATCAGATATACTCTAATTTCTTATAAATTAGGAAAATCTATTTTTACTCTTCGAGTTTATATCAAATACTGTACATCTCTCTTTTTCACCCACTAAAATTTCTCAAAGACCATTATACCATCATAATCATGCAAGGCGCCAACTGCTTTGTAGGCACAAAATTCTAGGCATTAGAAGCACCATTTACATTCTAAAAATGAATACAAAACTATCCATACACCTATTCTCCTTTTCGCGATACACATCTAACGATCCAACTACAATATATTATAAGAGCTGAAGCTCTCATTCTCTCCGAACATGTCTATCTAGATTCCACTTATCAACTGCGTAATCAAATTTTAATTTTTCATTACTTTCCCCACTTTTCCTTTATCACATCTCTCTCACTTATTCTCCCCTTAATAGCTAGCATAAAACCTCTATCCATTCACTTCATCCAACCTACCACCTATATCTAAACACTCACTTCACTATAAGTTTGATATCCAATATACATTTCAACTTTCATTTCCCCCGTCTTCTTCTCCCCTTTCAATAATTTCTCAGTCAACTACTGAAAAAGGAAAAGCGTATATTTTCGTCTTCTATACTTAACCATCTTGAGGCACGTGAACGAGTAAGAGTGAGAAATACAACAGCGTTGTTACAGTCTATATATTTAGGTACCTAATACACAATACGGAAGGAGTACAACATATGCCAAGACTACCCGGAATTTTCTTTATCTAAAGAATAGGTCGAGTCCAATGAATGCACATTGTTGTGTACATCCAAACGAAAATCTTATTAAATCAACAGAGCATTTAGTTGGCTTTACATTCATCACACACGCGGAGCCTTATATGGTACATAAATATTGCCTTATTACGTGTTTAGCCCATACTGTATGTAGTGAAGTGCCTACCCAAACAGTATAACACATTCTAAATGTTCTCCTCCAGGAAAAGAATAGGAAACTCGGGCAATTTATAATTATTGGTGCTTGCTTTTACCTCTACTTGAGAAAAAGAAGGATGCTTGAGGCTAAACATGAAGGGGTTGGCTAAGTGGGCTTGTGTAGCAGTACACTTTTGCCTAACTCGGTTTGTTCATGAATCAACGCTTCAAAATACTACACAACTCCTTTCCCTTTTTCTCGTACAAGCTTTCAAACAATAAATGTGAGTTTCGTAGTAGATAAGTAAAAAACATTGCATCGTAAAGAATATAAGAAAAGAATAGATATAATATGTACGTAAGTACGCGGTTGTAGTAAAAAAAAGTATGCACAGACAGACTCCCCTACCTTTATTCATTGTCTTTTTACCACAGCATCAGCGTGCAATTTGCTGGTTATATAACAACGAATATGTTGTGTACACTTGGATAAAAAAAGATGAGCCACAGAATATTTTATGCGTTGGGGGACCTTGGGATGCCTGTCGGGATTGTGTATTGTATAAACAGAAGAAACGCTCATAGAGTTTTTCAAAATTCATTAAACCACATTTTCAATTTCATACTACCGCAGTTTTTCATTTTTACTCATGGAGAGCATGTATGTATGATGCATGATGGGTTTTTGTGTGAAATCTTTCATATCTAACCAAAACTGTCTGTTGGTTTATTTTAAAAGATAAAGCATCAGTAGCATTCAATGTAATACACATTACACTTTCATTATTGGAAATGGTTAAAAATGCCTTTTCGAATACCTTGGATGCAGAACCTCAATAGGGTGGTCGGGAACAGTATTTTCTTCCATTATGAAATACGTTTACTATGAATTAAAGAAAATACATGTCTTTATTTTTATAGAATTCTATGGAATATTTAGCTGAGCTGAGCTTGTACTACTGGGAGTGTTACAAAACTTTATAATGTATAATTTTTCCCTTAATTTTTCTTTCCAGGTAACCGGTAATTGAACGGAGAATATTTCATTAAAAGGATGGGCTGGCTGTTTGTTGAATACGTATATATCTATACAAAACATCTCTAAAACTTTTGAGTAATTAGTAATTAGCACACTTTTGGGACTAAGGGGGCTATTCATGATAGACTTTTACAAAACTCTAATGAAATGTATTCTTTGGTGGTATACACTAAACTTCCTGCCATCAATTCTATTTTTAAAGACGAAGCCGCCCGCTCAGCTTTTCTACAGTAAAAAGCCTTTACCTCTAAAATTTTAAGCAAAAAACTTCAAAAAATTGTTCCTTTAAATAAAACTCAACCATCATGGTCATCATCACTGGTATTGTAAAAATATGAATGAGCTAATGAAAGTGGGTTTAACAAAGCATACAAAATTAAGAATTCTATGCTCAGCTAGGCCAGCTAATCTTACAAAGCAAGCACTCATCAAGATTTGTTGTTCGGTTCAGTGAGAAATTTTAACTTTTCAGATAATCAACACTCACTACTGTTAAGGGGAAATACAGATCCGTCAATAAAGGCCATGTTTATGTATGTAGATATGCTTATTAAATACATTTTATGATGAAGCCGCTCCCTTAGGAAATGATATCTCCACTGATTAGGAAACTAAAAACATCATTAAACCTGATTTCCTAAACTTATAATTTGCAATTAACCCATCTCAGTTGATATGTTACGTACGTTAACTGAAGGTTTGCTACTTTTAATTATGAAAAATGTGCCGACGGAACCCCCAATTGCTACTATTGGAACTTTTCACGCGGGGAAATTGATTTGGCCTTGGGTGATAGGAAGGATAATTTTCATAAATACATTAAGTTATGTTTTCCTTCACGCGAGCATACCCTCGCTCAGTACAATCAGAGGAAAATGCTTGCCGATTTGACGTTTGACGATGCTGAATGATGGCGGCAGCTTTGCTTGTAAAAATAATTTCGTAAACTTATATCACGCTATACTTCTATAAAAATCATGTTCCATGAATCAGAGAGGGTTTTTTGTACAAAATATTTGAAGTTACATGGGACTCGTGAAACGTCAATATTATTATCATTTTGTAAGAAGATACCATGTCGCTGATAAAAGCTTCTCTAATAGCTAACAACGCCAACGTCAACTTGCGGACACGAACGATTGTTATAGATTGCCTGTGAGAAAGAAAGAAAGCCGTACTACTCCACTCTAGTCTCAGCCTCAGCTTCGTGTAGTTAGCCGCAAGCCACAACAGAGAGCTGACATGTAGGTACGTAGTCATCAATGCATGTCGATGACGGGATTCTACATAAACTATGTGCATTGAACACATTATGCACTCCTTTTGTTTTTATCTCATGACTTGATGTTGAAGCTGGCACGAACCGTGTAAGAAAAAGGCGCAAGTAAGTACAAAGCAGGGCAAGTTTTGTGGTTTAGTCACGTATATCATATTAGATGCATGTTTTCACTTTTGTATGTAGTAAGTGTATATACGTGTGGCCTCCTCAGCAATCTATAAAGAACCACCGCACCACCTCAACGAAGGAACGAGATGGAAGACAAGATTGACTAGCTGATGAGATAAGAAATGAAGATAATTAATTACCGGTGTTTCAGCTAGAGTTAGGGCAACAGTCTCCCCATTGTTTTTAACTTCCAGATCCTTTTTCCTTCTCCGCGCTGGTGGAGTCTTGTGAATTCTGATGAAGCCACGGATACCACCGGATCGATCTGTAATAATAAATTGGATAGATGTAAAATTTTCTGACAAAATAACACTTTACGAACAACAGCGTTCTATTTAGATAGGCAACTAAGATACATACAGATATGATATATTCAATGAGCCTTACTAGCTCGGAGTGTGAAACTTGACGAGAGACGGCAATAC
>JAQFYG010003014.1:0-13316 GCA_034694325.1 Entomobrya corticalis
AGAGAAAGTGCAGTGGGGCGTAATTCATAATAGGTATAATGCGAAGCATATCGTTTTCATGCTGGAGGCGAATAGTGGAGCAGATGAACAATTTCATGAAACTTAATAGACTTTCTTTTGGGATCCAAATATTCTGCGATTCGGAACGACGCTTAAGGCTTGAATATATATGTATATTTTTATGTAAAAAGCTTTCTCTTTCAAAATTGCCTGTAGAAAGTAGAAAGGAGATCAGGATAGCGGGGATCCTAAAGATCCTCAAGCAATATTCTTGATATTAGATGGCAAATGGAATGTAAAGTAATATCAGAGATGGAAAATACCCAAAAACTAGAAACGAGAAAACACCGATTAGCCCGGTATTTTAAATAGAAAGTAGGGAAAGTTTAAAGCATTTTGAGATATTTTTTTTCTGTCCTGTGGGAAATGGGATTTAACCCTATTTTTCAGGGCACCACCAGCAAAATACAAAACGTCCTTAACGTGACTTTCTCTCTCCTTTCTCCTTAGTTTCAAGTCCTCTGGTCCAGTTTCAGGTCAAGGGAGATTAAGCTCGAGAGAAACAAAAGGAGAAAAAGCGGAACAAAAGAAAACGGGCCAGTGAGCAGCATCTGTGCAATGAGCTAATCAGATCATCTTGTAACAATTCAACCTACTACTATACTACGCTACCCTGCATTCAAACAACTTTCACTTTAGAACTTTTCACCATTGTCCATTCTTCCACGAATTTCCTCAGAATCCCTTTTAAAACTTCACCCCTATTGCTAACGATCCATCCCAACAAAATCTTTACAAAATTCCAACCCAAGCGGAAGTGAAAGCCATATAGTGAAAGCAACATTATTGATCAATAAGTGTCACAAATGGCGTACGGCAATGGCCGAACAAAAATCTCCCAACCAAACAAAACGTCCTTTCTCCAAAACTAGCGGTCATTCTCAAAAAAAAACATTTCCGTTTTAAAAAGAAAAAATAACTTTCACTTTTCACAAAAGTGAAAGTTAAGCCAAGGCTTGTTGAAAATAAATCCCATCTAACTTTATACCAGATGATCATACAGACACAGAATACTTGTTCCAAATAGCCTATGTCCTGGAATTCCAGAAATGTTTAATCAACTATCCCATAAATCAGCATAATATCCCCAGCATCTTCTCAAGAGAGCCAAACAACATCTAACACAACACCACACGAAAAACGATCCACATTTCCGGAACGAAACACTAAACAGCCCATAAACGAGATCAATTTCCACGCTAATAATACGACATTCTTCTGCCAAAGCCAAAAAACTCCAAACTGTGAGCTTTCTCCTTGTCCCGACTTTCCCATTCTCTACACCTCCTCGTGCATCTCTCTTGTCCTCCATTCCATCTGTCTGTGCCAGTTCCCATTTCTCATCCACCCACCACCACCACCAAAATAATAAGCAACAATAAAGCACAGATCCCTTTTTATAATCCTCTCCTTTTTCATTTTCTCTCTTTTTTACTTTCTCTTTCAGCTTTCTCTCAACCCAACTACCTAAGCAATTTGCCAATGTCCTACAAAAAACAAACTTGTTTTAATGGCATCATCCTCTCCTACCATTCATTTAGCCAAAGCCTTCCCACTTTATATTGTTTTTTTTTCGTCCACAGTTTTCAAATAGCCAATAACTTGGATCACGCATAAAAATGTCATAAAGATCCCCCAGGAACCAAGGCTGAACTTAAAAAAAGCCGCCTGCCGCTCCTAAAAAACATGCTTGACTTTCTCCAAAAAAGTCAACGTACTTCTACGACGACATTTTCTCTTTAAGCAAAACCACCAGAGAATACTACTACTGCATCGACAAAACACTTTCACTTTATGAAACAACCGGTCCACCTGCTACGAAAATAACATGACATTTTTTTAAAAGAAAAAAAACTCCCATCTAACTTAAAGCGGAATAATAAAAAAGCGCAATAATCATAATACTTTTAATAAGCACCCCACTTTTATATTTTTCCGTTTCCCTCTCAAACTTTCAAGCTTTCCTCAAAAAGAAAGTAATAAAATGCAGCTGGACCTACAGACTCTAAAAACATTTGAATGAAAATCGTTGTGGATTCTGCGGCTGTACTCTTTTTTTTCCAAAGTAGCTCAAAGCCCAAAAAATACCCGACCAATTTTTTCCCAAAGCTGAGCGCAGAGAGAACTATAAAGACCGACCGACTTTTCTCTCTGCTTTCTCTTCTGTATGTTATTGTATGCTGCAGTGAAAGTGCTTTTTATTTCTCTCACTCTGCCTCTGCCTCTCTCTACTATACCATGTTATTATTATGAAGACCTTTTTTAATGTACATTTTTTTCATCCGAAAAAAAGAAAGCTTTTGCACAGAGCCACTTGTGCTGGTCGTTGAGAAAAGTACAACAACCTCTTGGTATTTCTCTAGTAGTACTCCAGTGACTGCAGCAAAAACACACTGCTGCAGAGAGAAAAGTGGCGGTGGTGGATAGTGTTTTGTGTGTGTGGTGGTGTGATATGTGTCTGTGTGTGTATATCTACTACTCTTTATTTTAGACCATAATATAAATAGAGAGAAAGTAGGAGAAAGCAAAATAAACGGGACTTTAAAATAGAAGCGGCTCTAGCAACAGCAGCAGCTGCGTCTTGTCTTTTTTTATTTTTTTGCAGCAGCATCCTCTACAGAAAACCAAAGCTATTTTTTACACCTCCTTTTGATGAGGTGCTTCATATGTGATCTTCTGGAGAAAGTAAAAATAAAAATGAACCATTAAATGGCTTGATAGATGTACGAGAGAGAAAACTTCTTCTTCTTGTGTGCTTACTGTTTTCTCTCCCCGTTAAAATGAGTAAATAACCAACAAAATTGATAATCAAATACATATTTAAACAGGGAGAAAGTGTTGTAACGGAGAAAATAAAAATTTAGGACTGGCCCTATAAAAATGTATGTACAATTCCCTGAGAGCCTTAGAGAGAGAGAGGAAAGGGGAGGGGACATGGCTACACCAACATTTTTTTTGCATTTGACTAGAGCTTTTTTTTAGCTCTACATACCAACCAAGCTGGTAAAGAAAGAAGTAAAAAAAGGTTTAATATGAAAGCGGAGAAAGCGGAGTAGTAGTAAAGCTCTAGCTCTCTTCTGGAGACCTAGGAGCAGAAAAAAAGAAAGCTGTGTATTTCGGTTCACTATTTCGCAGGGAGAGAAAGCAAGATTGTTGTATTGTCGCAGATCGATCGATGAGCTTCAAAGAGAGATTTGTCTGCAGTGTGCCTTGCCTAAACTTACAACAGCTTGGGCTTCTTCTCTCTTCTGCTTTCACTGGACTTTGAATGGAGAGAAAGTGGAATCCTTCCTTCCTTTTATTTTCCATGTGCCCTGCTTCTCACACGAACGAACCTTTCTCCTCCTCTTATTTTTTTTCAGAGTCATCTAGTCTACTTTCTCCTCAGAAAAAAAAACTAATAATATAAAAAGAATACCAAGTAGTAGGCCAAGAGGTTTTGTATGGATATCATGCTAGTATGCAAGTCAAGTCATCATCATGAACATCCCCAACAAACGCAACGCCACCATCATCATTCCATGTCGTGTAAAATTCTAAATAGAAGAGGAGAAAGTTCGGGGAGAAAGTGAGCCCTTTTTTCAAAAGTCATCACGAACTTCACAGAGAGAAAGCACTCTCCAGTACTACCAAAGCAAACAACATTTGAAAGAACAAAAAAAATATATAAAAAAATATATTAACGATTCGGCGTTGTTTGTTGGCCATAGTCGCAATCACGACGACGATGTTTTCACTCCACGCCAAACAGTAATACAGTCCTGTGCTTTCTATTTTTTTATTGTTTAATGTTTGGTCGTTCGTGTAAGTGCAGTATGCTATTATGCAATAAAAAATCATATCAGAAGGAATAACGTGATTTCTTGTCGGATTTGTGATGTGACACAAGTGCAAATCAAAACCAGCCCGAAAGTGTTGGTGTTAATCGAAAATAAATCGAGTTTTTTGTTAGCGGAGAAAGTTCCCCGTAAAAAATAATTAGTTGTTATTTTTTATTAATGATTAATATTTCTTTTATTATTTCATAAAAAACAATTCAGCACAATATTAGAATACAGCTTTAAATGTAGAAAATTTAGAACAAAGTGAATAAATGTTATTTCTCAATTAAATTGTTAAAGACGTTTTTGAGAAATAATTTATAAAAGAGTTTCTTACGAGTTGATTTCTTCATTTTTTGCTCAATATTTGCTCCAATTTCTTCAGACGACTTTCACCGTCAACATTAACAATATGTGAACATTTAAAGTTACTCGATTATTATGAAATAATCCCAAAACACTAGTTTTTCCATCAGTTCAAACTGGGGAGCACCTCACTTTTTTAAATTGTTATCTTTGGAAATCTAAAACGGCCTTCTCATGAATTCTGTGTCGATATCCATGAGCCACGGGAAGGTGCGGGACACCCATCTTATCAAGAAACAAATGGATCAAGCCAGGAAGAAACCACCACCGCAGCAGGTAAGATCCCACAAAAATAAACTTTCTTTCTCTCACAAACACACTATTATTTTACAACAATAGTTTCCATAAAAAACTTTCTCCTCCATAAAAAATGTTCACTTTTTTTGAGAGGAAGGAGCACCATCTTTTGTCATTTATTTTATCTGAGCTCCGACGAATGTGTTGTCTGTCCAAAAATATAAATGACAGGCTTCTATTCCATTTCCTATTGTCAGTAGACCTATAGAGGTCTTCGTTCAAGGTTTTCAAGGATATACAAAAACAACCCAACAAACATATTATTTTTTCCTTTCCGAACACACAAAAAGAAAAAAAATCACCTCAAGAATGAAAAATGGGAACAATGGTGAAAGGAGGTAAAGAAAGAAAGTAGGAGAAAGTGAAAGAAACAAGTTGGCAGTGCACTTTCTTGGAATGAGAGACAAACACACGCACGCACGGGAAACGGGAAATATCTAATCTCTCAACAAACAGCCAAACCTCTATATTTTTTCCTCCAAAAAAACTAAATTCCATTCACCACGAAAAAGGAATAGCGCAATCATATAATAATATATTATCCAAATCCAAAACGCAAAAGAAAAATAAAATAATAAAAGGTTACAATATTATATCAGTGTATAATACACACAATACTTATACAGAATTCTGCGCTTTCTCTTCTCCTCATCTTTTCTCTTTTTGTATGTGTTCGACGTCCAAAAAGGTAGTAACCCGAATGCGACATAAATACCCCCACATTTTCAACGCTATCGGCTAAAATGCAAAAAATTTTACAGTCAAAACTCTCCACCGCACCATGTTACAAAACTGATTCGACGACGTTATGCCCAAAAATATATGTATGTGTGTCTGCATTGCATTCAAGTAACATTGGAAATGGCGAGAAAGACGATCCAGAGAGAAAGCAGCAGAGACGATTCACACGCTTTTCTCTTTGATGATGATAATAATAAGTAGATATGTATTTTCCCCAGCATTTTCGCATGGTGGGTGGTCTCTCGTCTCTCACGGTCTGTAACAAGAGAACCCACCAGTACTCCTCCAGCTTTCATCTTTATCCACTGCTTTCTTCGCAGTAACGGCGTTTCCCGTTTGCATAACGCCATGTTATGCTGCAATAGGCATAGCAGCCCTAGTATTTACTAGGTACAAATTTTTTTCTATACCGAAAGGTTATGCTACTGGTCATTTTATTTTTTAGTCAAAACGGTAACGGTGATTTGCTTTCACAAAATATTTTCCATATATTTTCCAAGCTGAAGGAGAAAAAGTGGCACAAAGATGTGTTACCGTTTCACCACAAAGCCAGAGAGAACAATTTTTCTCTTTCTTTTTATATCATTATCATATTTTTTTGGCTTCATCTTTATTTTTTTACTTTCCCATTTCACCACATATCGCGCGGTGCTATATGATAATCTCTTCCAGGCGATAAAACACGAATAGTTTTGGCAGAAAAAAAGGAGTGAAGTGAAAAGACGTGAATAATGGAATGTGATAAGAAACAGGTTCTCATAATTTTATTTTCATGCGATATGAAAAATATATGGCATGTTGGAATGTAATTATTGGCTTCAGTTAGCTGCTTCATTACAATAAAAACCAGGAAAAATTGTTTACTTATGATGATAGCTTTGGTTTATGTTTGAATGGTAATTATGGTCGATTAAAATGAATGGGCGAGGCCATCATCATGAAAATCCATTCAAATCATTTATCGTTGAATGTGTCATGACATGAAAATCTACCTTCTTTTAACTTCTGGGAAAAATCAAGTCAACTCTCATTTTTTGCAAAATCTTTTCCCTTTCCATGTCTCTAAATGTCATAATGACAATATTTTTAATGATCCCCCAAAAAATTAACTGTATTTTCCCCAATTATGTCGTTCCTACTTCAAAAAGAAGGTGAACACAAAAAGGAATTTTATCTGCAATGCAGCTTTCATCATCTCACATTCCATCTCTTCATATAACACACCTACATTCCTCTTTTTTTCTGCATAATAAAAAATGTTTTTGTTTTCTTTTCCATTGTTCTTTTTTGCACAACAAAAGGGATATAACAACTCCAAAGAAAATCCATATCTATATCAAGTTATAAGTGCAAAATAGAATACCTCTGCACTCTGCATTGTATTCCCATAATAATACACACAACACTCTAACAGAATCTAACGAACAAAAAGACACAAAAAACTAAACTGAAAATCCTTCAAGCCATACCTGCAAAATAACTTATTATTGACGTATACCTTAAGCGTATCATCCAACAAAAAAAAACAGATCAATTTCGTGACTCATACAACTCAACTGACAAAGTATTCCAGTTTTTTTTGTATTGTGTTTTTTAACAAAAGGCAGCATGTCACAATGAAAGGATTTTTAAATGTCAAAAAAATATAATCAGTATTATTGTCATTGTCAGTAACATTTTCATTTTCACATTGTTTGTGTCTAAATATAAATATAAGTTTGTGCCCAATCTCAGCTTTCACAGAATTATGGTAAGTATTATTTTTGCAAAAACAATATATATTTTCTCCCTCGAATAAATAGCAATCATATAATAATCTGTTTTGAAAGGAGCTTAAAGCTTTTCCCAAGAAAAAATCCAATTTTCTTGGTAACACCCCAGTTATCTCATATATTTTTTTTACCAGGAAAATGAAGCCATGTCGATCAAGAAGATTATTAACACTGGCTTTCTTCTTGTTATATGTTTTATTAAGTTTATCAGCAATCTCAATTGGAATATTTGCCTACAAGCAAGGTTGCTATACCTGAACGAATCATGACAAAAATGCTATGTATTTTTTTGCATAATATTAATAAATTTGATAAGGTGTTATTATTATTATGGCATATCGGTATTTTTTCTGAAGGATTTTCTTCAAAGAAACCTTAACAAAGTATATAAATCCGAGAAACTAAAGGTATTTGTTTTTCTCAATTCCAGTCCAAATATTATACAGACAAAAATATTCTGTCGATTTGGGGCAAATAGTTTTAGTATTTATTTTGGATTGGAATGGAAGGCCGTTTTCTTAGTGGCAGAATTTCTGGTTAAGAAATTTTTTGGCAGGAATTCGGGCAAAAATTTCACAGATTTTACCCCAATTTTTTTCGGAGTGATTAACAAAGTAGCAATTAGCATATTTAATTAATTATTTATCATCATGGATGTAATGGGAAATGTAACGAAGGCGACAGACGGCCGAGCAAATAATTGTTTAGGATGGTGTCTCTCCATTCTCCCGGTCTGTAATTTCATGGTGCGTTGGTGAAGGAAGAAAAAAATAGGTTTCAGGTTATTTTAAATAACCAGTCCATGATTTCATAATTCATAACAAAAAAATTCTCGTCATTATTTTAAGATCTCTCCTTCTGGTTTCGCAAGCAAAAAATACCCATTAAAAAAACTTTTCCCCAACAATATATTTTGAATATATTTTTTATTCTTTCGTTTTTGAACAGGGTCCAAAATCACCGCGCTACTCTCCAGTCAACAGAATGGATCCCGCGGAGTTTGACATGCGGGACGAGGACAAGTTCCTGATGGAGGAGATGTCGGGTGGTTGCCGTTACATGGACAATCCTCCAGAGCCGTACCTGATTGAAAAGGCAAAACGGGAGAATCGGCGAGTGACGTTAAATGTGGGCGGGGAGCGACATGAAGTGCTTTGGAAGACCCTGGACAGGATCCCCCATTCTCGACTGGGAAGACTTAGAAAATGCAATACTCACGAAGCGTTACTAGATCTTTGCGACGATTACAGTTTGGTGGACAACGAGTTTTATTTTGAAAGACAGCCCATTTGCTTCAGCTCAATTATCAACTTTTATCGAACTGGGAAACTGCATCTTGTAAAGGAGGTTTGTGTACTGGACTTTGCGGATGAGCTGGAGTACTGGGGAATCGACTCCATTTTCTTAGAAGACTGCTGTCAGCAAAAGTTTAATCAGCGACAGGAACAGGTTTACGATGAAATCAGGAAGGAAGGGGAGGCCTTGAATCAAATGGAAGAAGAGGACTTTGGGGATACCCCGTTGGCCAAAATGCAGAAATATGGATGGGACACTATGGAAAAACCGACGAGCTCTTTTCCTGCTCGAGTAAGTAAAACTGACTTTCACTTTTATTCTAACTTTCACCGTAAGCACTGCTTCTTTATGGTTCTTTTTGTAGTTTAGCTTATTAGTTTGCAGATTTAGTTTTTTGCAGAATACTTTTTTATTACTGAAATATTTCCTCAATTTATCCATAGGTAATTGCCTCAATTTCCATATTCTTCATTGTGATATCCACCGTCTCCCTTTGTCTCAACACCTTGCCTTCAATGCAAATGTGGGAGTGTGTCAACGAAACGGACACAAAATGCGGTCAATCTATCCAAGATAACCCGCCAATGGGTAACCCCAACGATGACGTGCACCAAGTTGACAATATTTATTTGGCCAAAATCGAGTCCCTATGCATAGCTTGGTTCACACTCGAGTACCTCGTCCGCTTCTTGTTTTCCCCCAGCAAAAAGAAGTTTCTCCAGGGTCCCTTAAACTTCATCGACGTTCTTGCAATCATGCCCTACTATCTCACCCACTTCATCATGGACGCCAAGCCCACCGCCGGAGAAGAAGACGCCTTCCGAAAAGCGTTTCGAAAGTTTGTCCAAGTTTTCCGGCTTATGAGGGTTCTTCGTATCTTCAAACTGGGTCGTCACTCCAGAGGTCTCCAAAGTTTGGGCTACACCGTCACAAATTCCTACAAGGAGCTCGGTCTCCTCGTCATGTTCCTCTCGATTTGCGTCTTAATCTTCTCGTCACTCGAGTTCTTTGCCGAAGGAGAGGACAATCCCTCATTCGAAAGCATCCCTCACACATTCTGGTGGGCGCTCATTACAATGACCACAGGTACGTCACCTCTCATTTGTAACGTCCTATCCGCAAACCCTCTCAAAATTCGAAACCACCAACAACCCAAATCTTAATTTTTCCCCACAATTTATATATTTTTTACAGTGGGCTACGGTGACATAAGTCCAATAACAGCAATAGGACAGGTAATTGGTAGCATGTGTGCCGTTTGCGGCGTACTAGTAATCGCGCTGCCCATTCCCATCATCGGAAACAACTTTGCCGAGTTCTACCAAAATCAGGTGAAGCGGGAAGGGATGCTGAAGCGTCGGGAGGAACTGGAGCGTGCCAAAAGAGAAAGCTCAACATACCATGACCGTGCTGACCGTTTTGCAACCGACACCGAGGAAAGTGTGGGTGGTGGTTCGACGACAAGAGGCAAGTTGTTCCCTCATTCATCTCATTCCACTTGTTACTGCTCCCCTCTTATTACATTTACCAAATTTGCCACCACTAAACTTGATTCTAACTACCACTTAAACTACTTCTACTACTACTTTATGCCATCATAAATAATTCTATTAATACACTTGTAATTCAATTAATAACTCTCTCTTTATCTCACTCTACTACTCAAACTACTATACTAGCAGTACCATATAATTTCCATATTTTTCAGTTTTTTTCCAGCTCATTCGAGCACAAGTAGATGAATTTGATTCAATTATCATTCTTATAGACAAACGGTTTTTTAATCATGTAAAATTTTTATTCCGTTTTATTTAATTCTTGTAACGTTTTACTAATATATATTTATAATAATCTTTGTAACGTAATCTTTTTGTAATGTACAAGTTTTTTTGAAAAAACAAACAAATAATTATATAATGGACTGCCTTGATTGAGTTGGTTAGTTTTTGTTCAAACTAAAAACTAATTCTGCTCAAAAATAATTTTCACACTCTAATAATTGTACTAATTGAAACGTTTTGTAGAGACAATAATACTTAGATTTGTAATTATAAGTAATTTTTTAGCTATATAGAAGTACAAGATATATAGAAAAGGTGTATATTAGAAGTAAAAATTTGGTTCTAGCACTTTATATACTTTGGCGGGGAAAGTTTCAGTGGGAAAATGGGGCAAAATGGTTTTACATTTCCCAAAGGAGTAGAGCAATAATGACCACAAAAATTAGGCAAACTTCAGAAAATTTAGCAGAGATGTTCCATATTTCCTTACTATTGTTTTCATTAACTCGTTTCAAGACTGAGATTATGTACTTTAGACTGATTTTGTGGCCTAAATCCGAGATACATATATATTTATCATATAAAATTGTAAAACAAATTAGGATTTTCAATCTTGTGTTATTATCTGTTATAATTTGTTAATCATATTTATCTAATTGCTAGAAACAATTAAATGTAGCCGTAGACATTAATCAACACTGACATTTATTACGCCAGTTTTTTTGGAATGAGGTTAACATTTGGATTTGTCAGCATTCTTTTGAAAACATTATATGGGCCCATCCATACACTACGTTACCAGAAATAATCAGTTATTTAAATTCATTTAATTCCAATTTCCGTAACGTAATACATGGATAGGTCCATATCAATTCACAATACTTTTTTGTAACGGTCGTTCAAATTCAGTTTATTTTTATATTTTCATCAAAACTAGTTTCTAATAAAGTAATTTTTAACAAAAATTAAACAATTTTTACTAAACCAACAACCAATGTTTGCCCAAACCATTTTAATTTTTAACTTCACATTTCACAGGTAAATAATAATAAAGTAACAAATTGTATATTATCCGTAGTGCCTTTTGTTGTACATGAACATCTTCCGTAAACAATTTGCCTGCAAAAAAATGTTACTACAATAATTTTTTTACCTAAAAAATAATTTGTTGAAGATGTTCGTTGAGATATTATATCGTTAATCGTTGTGTCTGCTTAATTCATTCATGAATTATATTGGCATGGTTCGTTCGTTCGTTTTTTGTGCATGGTTTTTTCAACCAGGTTTTTAGACGTTTTTCTGTAAAAAAAACCAAAACTATTTTTCTTCAAAAAACTCAACCCATTCATCTTCTCTCTTATCATCGCTTATCGATAACACACACAAGTAAGTTATTTTTTGCATGAACTACTGACTAAAAAATTAATCCCATATTATCATGGAAAACTATTAACACGCAACCATATAGACAACACCCTCCTCCCAATAACGGAAGATTTTTCTTTTTTTGTGTGATCATCAAAAGCTCATTAAAAACAAATAAATTTTTAGTTAGTTTTTTTTCTTAAAAAAACTGACAACCCATTTTTTACTTAATCTATTAACTCGCAGGCTACTTCCATCCTTCTTCAGCAAAGGCCACTTCCCACCATCATCGCCATTTTGATGTAGACGATCAGAGTGTAGATGATGATGTAGTGTTCAGTTTTAATGGCAAAGCAAATAACAACTACAGCCCGTGCGATGATACAATTAAGTCCAGAAAGAATGGACATAGTGTTCACTTTCTTAATCTAGACTAATTATCACTTATAAAAAAAACTTATTACATACATCGCCTTACTTTATCATCAATATCTATATATTTTTTAGCAGAAATGCTACTTAACTTTTAATTTATTCATAAAAAAACAACTAATTCGTCCCTACATTTTAAAACCATTGAGCAATAATTGCCAAATTTCTTCCAAAAAATCTTTACTAATTAAAACACCTACAAAATACACACATAAACCCATGTTATTATACCGTCTAAAAATCAAAAATATATATAAAAACTCATTTCAATCTGCTCAGTTAACAGAGTTACAGACTGTAAGCGCACCCCAATAACTCGATAGAATAAGTTTTTTGCTCATAAAAATATTGTCCGTGCACTATGTAAACATCTCAAAAATAACAAAACTATAAAAACCTGACCCAAAGTGACGTCCCAGCAAAAATATAAAAAATGGAAGTTTTTTGGGGTAATCTAGTACAACGAACTCAATGACAGTGTATCTTTATATAGGGGCATATCAATTTTCGCTTTAAAAGTGTTCATCGTAATTTTGCCAACATTATAAAACATTTTATAGAAAATAAAGGTTAAGAACGGTCAAAAGGTCAGGGGTCAAGATAAAATCTTCTTCTCGCACGCCTTCTTCTCCAAGTACTCCTACTATAACTACTACTACCACTACTACCACTGCTACTACCACTACTACTGGGTTACTAAACTACTTAATTAACTGGTTAGTCTACCTTGTAGAAAATAATTACAACTTAATTACTTAATTATCTTTGTCTCCCTATTAGTTTTTTAAAACCCTTTTGGTCAGTAATTATTAGAAACAAATACTTTTTGAAAACTAAAATCCTTTTAAAAAATATTATTTTTCCCTCAAAACAAAAAGTTATACTTTCTGGCTGTATATTTCATGTGATTTATATATTATATATGTATATATTTTACTACTCTATATATATATATATATGTATATGTGTTTTGTGTGTGTGCTAATCAAACTCTGTTCATTATTGTGTTTGCAGCGCCAACCAAAGAAAAGTTCCATGACCATACCCCAAAAAAACACAATGACTTGACATGACGCGCCTGCTGTTCTCTTGTCTGCTGTGTTTCCGTGTAAAATTCTATGTACATATTTGTGTGTCATTTGTTGCCGCATATTTTCATTCAAGTATTTCCAGTAAAAATCCTTTTCTTTTTTATTGCTTTCTCCTTTTTAATGTAGTCGTTGACTTTTACTTGTAATAACTGTAGAGCTATATAAATGTGTTGATTGTTTTTATGGTTTTTTCCCGTTTAAAGTAAAAACTACATTCGTATATAAACTTTGTTGAAAAAATTTATTGGATTCCATACCGCCTTTTTAGCCTTACAGCTTTAAATGTTATTTTTT
>JAQFYG010003015.1:0-13315 GCA_034694325.1 Entomobrya corticalis
CGTCAAAATAATAGTGACACGACACCAACAAAGAAGATGTCCACTAAAATGCATTGGTAAATTGAAATACAACGGAACAAAAAAACGTGCAAAAGTAACTTGGAGCACAGAGGTGGAGGTGACGCCATGTACGGCAACAAAGATAATTTCATAATAGACGGAACGGAACCAGAGAAGGAAGACTTTTTCCTGTGAAGAATATGTTCATGCAAAGAGTAAAAAGCACTATGCATTGCATGGAAGAGAAGTAGTGCCAATGAGAAATGAGACGAGTTCTGGTGTTGCGGTAACCCTTAAATGAAGTATTTTTTCGCTTTAACTGAATCCTCTATCTACACTCTACACTTGCACAGTAAACACCAATAATCCCAAAGAAAAGGTGTATTTCTTAATTTCTTGCAATGATGTGACTATGTGACTGACACAAGCAGCTTTTATCACACTTTCATTAATTTGCAGTTAATTTATTTATTTTCGAGTCAATATGAATGTTGAGTGAAAATGCACCATTATCGTAATGAGATAGCCTGCAGGTTTCTCTAGATAAAAATTACAACCAGACAATAAAACAGGAGACCACAAATGCCACCACCACCGGTGGAGTGCGTTTGTTTATAATGTTTTGTTTACTATTTTTACGGCAGTCATATGTTTTCTACTTGACCTAGACTTATTCTTATATGAGTGGTATGTTTCACTTAACGTCTACATCTGGTTCCGGTTTAATTGAAGTTGTAGCTGTACTTAAGCAAATGAAACATCAGAAATTAAATTGGTTAAATTTTATGATAAGAAAATAGTTTAATGGTTTTGTGCTAAATGCACATTGTTCAGTGCTGTTGCAGTCAATTACTGATTAAAACTCGTGTCATCAAGTTGACGTTGACATCAATTCGTTCAGTGGTTAATAGTTCATCACATAATAGTAATTGATATTGGGACACAATGATAAGTCCTTCATATTTAGTGCTAGTTTGACATATTACCTACAATATAGTACATTGATAATCAAATTTCAAAGCAAAATAAGAATTCTAAAAATTTTAATAGTGCTCAGCCAGTACTGATTCTATAAAATTATCAATTATCATCATGTCAATATCATTTCGTCGCCCCAAAAAGCCTGTAAGGCCACGTTTGGTGATGACAGGAAACGAAGAAGAGGAGGAAGAAATGGATGATGAACCAATCATTAGCCGGGAAAGCAATACTTCGGTCACTGTACCGATATCCAGTGATTCCAATACCACTTCTTTGGGAAATGGATCTCATAATTCTCATGGAAAATCAAAGTCTGATAAAAAGCATAATTTGTCTTCCGAGTCATCTAAAAAACAACCTACCTTATTGAGTTTCGACGAAGAACTAGAAGGGGATGACGGAGAGGTGTTTAAAGTAAAAAAGTCGTCGACCTCGAGAAGACTTATGAAACAAAGGGACAGAGAAAAAAAGGAGTCTAGAGTTCCTGTAAGGGAACAAAGCAAAGACTCTACAATTATTGGAAATAGTGGTGTAGATTCACAAAAAACCAAATTACAGTTGGAAACATTTACTACAGAAATAAAAATTACAAACTCTAGAAAAGAAAGTAATTCTCCTGTGTTGCGTATATTAAATGGTCGGGAAGCGGAAGCTGTGCATATGGAATCCTCAGATGAAGATGAGGAAGACGACAATGTTAGGTTTAGAAGGCCGACTGCATCATCAGCTATTCAAGATGAAGTAAGAAGAGTCTTAGAGCAAGGTCAGATTCCAGATGCAAAACTCATTCATGAAGCCAGAAAAAGAAAGCAAATGGCTCGACAACAGGGTGGAGCAGACTTTGTACCTGTTGATAATGTTTCAAGGTTTGTGTTTCTTTTCTAAAATATTTATATTACTGAAATTTATGTTTCGTTTTATTATCCTATTGATTTTATAAACATCCTCCTCATTGGCTTGAATGGTTTTGTTTGAATTAATTCATAGGTTACGAGAAGAAAAGTCACGTCTCGTTCGGGAGGACGAAAATGACCAAAGTGAAGACGAGGAAAGAATAGATTTTTCAACTGCAACTAATGCTGCTAGAATCGATAGGGAAAAACGTAGAGAGGCTTTTAATGCTGCACGGGACGAAGAAAGGGATCGAATGTCCGCAGGGGAATCTGACCCAGAAATTGAGGAATGGGAGAAAAATCAAATAAGAAAAGCTGTTTCTAAGAACAAAGTACAAGAAACATTAATATTCCATAGCTTATACAGTATCTACATTTACTCTTGACCTGGCTAACATTATTTTGTTTTCAATTTACAGATCCAGAATGTAGCGAAAGATATTTATCAGCAATCATCATTAATCGGAGATTCTGGTCCAAGGTTTATGAGTAACTACCATGATAATAATTCGAATAGCTTTGATGGGTTTTCGTTTTTCCCTTCGTCACCACAGTCTGCTGCATCCGGCAACAAAGCATATCAAGACTTTTCTACTAGTAATAATGACCAAGGTCTTATTGGTATTCAACAAGCGTCCAATGGAGCCAAGCAGTTGAAACCAGAGCTGATTTTGCAGGAACTCAGTGATAGGTAAAATTAGAAATCTGAGGAATCGTAAAGTTTGCGACATTAATTTATATTTATCTTCTCAAAACTCATGTGTATGCATCATATGTGAATTAGAAATAATGTGATTTTCTTTTTATTTATTTTATGATATTATCTTCATTAAAAATGAGTAGATTAGAAAAACTTAAGCTGTCGAGGGATCGGAACGCCGGCGAATTGAGTCGTCTAAAAGCTGATTTACAATTGGCCGAAAAGGAAGTTAAGGAAACCAGCGAGGCGAAACCGGATCTAAGTTCGCGGTTCATCTTGTATCAAAATCTTCGAGGGTATGTCACTGACTTGGTAGACTGTCTGCGTTGTAAGGTACATATGATGACCGATCAAGTCATCCTCCATCCTTCACTAATTCATAATGGCGATAAGCATCTTGTTATGCTGTCATTACTGTTTTGCAGTAAATTTGGCATATTATAGGTTACAGCTGTAGTTTAAGTAGGATTTAAATTTTAAATTGTTAAAAAATATATATTACTTGACATAATATATATGTAGTTGAATTGGATGTTTGAAGAATAGTCTTTTTAACTAATTTTTAGTTTAAAATTTGCAGTTGAAAAGTGCATTCACTTTATGAAACAAAATAAAGTTTAAAAAATAAAATAACTGTAATCGATGATATTGATGATATCATACGAATTACTTCATCATGGTCCCTAAACTTAAATAAATGGAATATATCAAGCCCTATTGCAAAGAAAAGTGCATTCACTTTGACTGTTGTACTTTGTGTAAATTGTGATTATGAATTTCAATAGCGAACTCGTAATAATAGAAATGCGTTTTTACAGGTTCCCATTATAGAATGCCTGGAAAAGCGAATGCTGGACCTGATGAAGGCACGCCGAGAGAGATTGGCGGAACGTAGACGACAGGATGTGAAAGACCAAAAAGAGGAAGTAGATGCAACGTTAAACATTCTCGGTGGGAATCCAGTTAGCAATCCTCCCCCAGGAAGTGGAGATTCTAGGTCTAGGAGGGTTGCTGAACGGGAAGGAAGAAGAACTCGTCGTAAAACTACACGGGAGAGAAGTGGGCTCAATAAAACTCACAAAGATGGGCTGAGTTCTGATGATGAGGAAACTGAGTTTGATATAAGTTCTTTCAAGTCCCAAAGAGGTGTGAACAACAAAGTATTTTTATAATCTTAGTAATCATTGTTTTGTCACAAAACTATACTCGATAATACTGTAAAAAAATTTATTTTGTTCTTTGTAGAAGCTATTTTGCAAGAAGCATCCTTGGTATTTGAGGATGTAAACGAGGATTTCGCTAGTATAGGGGGCGTTCTGGAACGATTTGAGGAATGGAGAGATTCCGATTTTGACGCTTATAAAGAATCGTATGCATACATGTGTGTTCCTAAATGCTTGGCACCTCTGGTCAGAGTACAACTTCTTTCATGGGATCCACTTTCAGTAATATGCCAATACAAATATTTTGCATAAATAATTTAACTAGAGAGTGAAAACCCACCACAATACACAATATTTAATTATTTTTATTTTGTCCTTTGCAATTACAGGACAGCTTTGATATGCTAAAATTTCAATGGATAAAGCCACTGGTCTCTTTTGGTTATGACAAGAATGAAACGCTAGAAACTCTTTCGATTGACCCTGATAGTCGATTGATTCCCTCTATAGCGGAGAAAGTAGTTTTACCTTATATAAATAGTAAGTTGTTCCAATCATCCAACATGTCGCTTTATGACATATATTTTATTAGTCAAATATTTTTTTTATTCAACTTTCCTTTTTTTCAGGGATAATTGAAGTGCATTGGGACCCAATGTCAGATGGACAGTCTCGAAATTTAGTTAATGTACTCAATAAAATAGTTGACGAATGGGCTGCTGGAGCAAGTAGTAAATATTTACATGCTGTTTTATCAACTGTCATATCAAAATTCAAGGAGGGTGTTGATACGGATGTTTATATTCCTATTTTTCCAAAACCGTAAGTCTTCGGTTTACCACTGGCAGTACTTACCTTAGTCCTTATTATTTATGAGAACATAAAATAATAGATTTTTTCTTCTTGCAGTGTGATGTCTAATGTATTTTCTCCTGCAAGCGTTTATGCTTCCCGACAATTTTGGTCTAGTGTGAAACTTTTGGATAATATGTCAAAATGGCAAGGTCTTATCAGTGATCGACCTCTACAAACATTAGCGTTAGACGCTTTGCTTACTCGTTATATATTGCTTGGTATTCGTACTGCTGGGGACCTTAGTGAAAGCGCAGAAAGGGCCAAGGGGGTTCGTAATTAAAACTTTTTTGAACTAAACAAAAATCAAAATAAAGGTTTTTATTTAATTGCAATCGTAATATTTATAAATTTTTGCAAAATCTTCCTTCTTGTAGGTTGTAAATGTTTTACCTAGAGCATGGTTTTCCAAGGAGGGGGAAACCCCACCTCCGAATGGCCTACTCCAACTTAGCAGATGTCTTGTTTCTATTGTGCAATCTGCTGATTGTACGATAGCTTCCAACAGGTAGGCTAAAAACTAAAAAAATACATTTGGTTATGAGAATAAAATAATTAAATATATATTTTGTAAATTCCAGGGTGGCCATTCCAGAAATTGCTGTTGTACTTCGTACACTCGGTTTTAGTGACGAAGCCCAAATGCTTCTGAGGAAATATTCTTAATCATTTACTCATAGCAATCTTTTAATTAAATGAATTGTGTTATTGACGATTAAACTCTTATGAACAATAAAATTATCTTATAATCAAAATAACAATTTTGATAGGATATTATTGGGGGCATGTGGGTTTGCCTTTAAACATTGTCCGTTTCTTTCTTCTATCACATTTTGAATAAAATCAGTTTAAAAGTTTACAACCCTAACGTGAAGGTTTTAGCTGGAAACTGACAGTGAACTGCGCAGTTTTTGTTTCTTTTACTGGATTCCACCACCATAAGTAAATTCCTTTTGCAGAAACTTCATTCTTGGCTTTTCTTAAGCTGCGTTTGCGTATTCGTACTGAGCTTCACTTTCTCTCTCTTTCTTAGCATCAAGGAATAATAGCAACCCGGACCCGAAGCAAATGCCAAGTAGTCAATGCATTACTCATTGTTGCTGTAATATACAACGTATACGTAAGGTGGTGCTGCAATGTATGCTTGCTCAAATATTTTTCCCAGAACAGATCTTATGCTTTTTACTTCCCTAGATGCTTACATCAATACCTTTAATTTGTCTTCCTTGATACCTTGATACCCACAATGTCTGCGACCAACAAACAGTATCTCAGCACACAGCAAAGTAAAAACCTTGTTATTGTTGATGGGGAGAAACCCGTTTTCATGTGGTTCTTCTTGTTATATGCCGAACATTACTAAAGAATAAAGAATTCAAGCATGTAAAATACAACGACAACGACCACCACATTGGCACCGCTTCATCTTCGACTACTTCGCACTTGCTACAATAGAAGAAGTTCTTTGCAGAAAAGAACGATATCAAATAGCAAAGCAGCACAAAAGAAATGCTTGCATGCTTCTAGCCTTTCTAGTTACTAGTTACTTAAGAAGAAGTGAATACCAAGAAGGCTTGCTGGTAGAAGAGCTTTCTGTCCTCTCACTTCCAACGAACTAGTTGGTGTCTGTAACGCAATCAGAACGGTTGTTTCATTGCAACAACTTCTCTCATTCTTTTTTCAACCCTCATGCGCCTTCATCTCTGATGCATTAAAACTGGTATTGTTCTTACTGACTTGGATAACCCATTAGAAACGAGAGATAAAACTATATATTGTATTCTCCTCGCTGAAATTTTTTTGGCAAAAAAGTCCGCTTCATGTGGCATCTCAAGCAAAACACGCTAAAACAAAAACAAAAAAGTTTTTATTAGAAAAACACATTATTACAAACGAATTCGTTGTCGGTGTGCATTGTATATGTATATGTTTTGTATATATGATCCCTGGTGTTGTGTGTTTTAATATTTACGAACAACCCGTAAACATAATTACGTTGGTGCTACAATTATAAGTCCTGTATTAAACGGGAACAAATGAGCTGAGAGGTTTTTCTTTTGATGTTTGTTGTTTATGCAAGAAAGGTAAAGAATTCATCGTGGGTGCGTGTCTTCACATTTCATCCTTTTCAAGCTGTTTTACTTGGAATAATCACTCTGGTAGTTCCTCACGTGAAAAATTTTCCACTGTCGTGAGTGTCTAAAAGGATTTCGGCTCATTTTCAAATAAGCTGGAAAAAAGGAGACAGGCCAAAGTCTTCTGATTATTTTTCAACCAAGCTGAAGAAGAATACTTTTCTTTTGGAACAAATCCAAACCGCTACGGATCCAGTAGTAGAGAAAGTAACATCATAGGTATATATATGCATTATATTACATAATATCGTATTATAGGCATGTAGATATGCATGTTTAAGATGATGTGCATACGTGCACAGTCATATATAAATATGCGGGTTGTATTTATTTTGTGGCATAGAGAAAGTTCAAAGCTGGACCAGTCTTCTTGAAGACAGACTGCCTGCTGTTCCTTCAGTTGGGGGAAAAGACGGGAAGAAAGAAAACTCTCATCGAACTGCCTGCCTGTTACTTATACACTCACAACGGCAGAGAGCTAGAGCCTGTCTTCTTCTCTTTAGTACGTATTAAGGACACACTCCGTACTTGCACTACTCACTCACTCAGTCCTAATATTTATTAACCGACACAGGGCAACGTGAAAGGAAGTGGCTGCCGTCGTTGTAAGCAATACATATATATGGCTTAGCTTACTCACCAGCATCACCAACCAACTTAACAACTACAGCGTACTTCTAGCCTTCTTCTAGCCGAAGCATATTACAAAAAGTGAAAGCAAGAGGAGAACTTGCAGTTAGTACAAATGATCTCTTGGTAGAGACAACACTGCTTCCACCAAAGAAACTCGACATACATACGCAAGTGAAGCATTTATAACATTGAATTAACAGTCTTGGAGGAAAATAGGAAGTGTGCAGGCAGGGAGAGAAGAAGAAGGAAAGTGATACGGAGAAAGTATCTAGAATTTTTCTCGTAAATACAAGACCGGCTTTTTGCTTTCTTTTATTTTCTCGTCCTGTTAAAGAAAACTGAAGGTTTCGTGACACGAAGCTTGCCATAAATCCTACAGGATATAAACTTATTTCCAAAAAATCTACTTTAACAAGTCTTGAAAGATACATACATTCATTCCCAGCACAAAAGTATATGCGAAAAGGAATATAAAATTCTTTTTGGTAATAAGTGTGCATGCAAAGGAATACTATTGCTCGGTGTGTTCATACGAACTAACTAGGCAGTGAACAAGACAAAAAATATTGCACAAAAGAGGATTCTTACAGTCAAGTTTGACAACGAACAAGCAAGTCGAAAGCATTTATTCCTGGGAACACGCAAAAATACAACACGCGGTACTGCTCCCGTGAACGTGTACTGCTGGCAAGAAAACGAAGGATAAAAAGGAAACAGCTCCGGGACACTTTTAATTTGCCAGTTAAAGGTGACATTGTGACTGTGAATCTACAACCATATATAGGTATTTTTACCTATACGTACTTACATCGCTGTTGTCCGTGAGCAAACCACGTTCGTCGTTATCTGGATTGTGCAAAAAGAGAGGAAAAAAGTTATTTTTGTTTTTGTGTTTTGCTAAATTAAATACCTTACGTACGGAACAGTACCTTTACCATTTTCATCAAAAAAGATAGATAGAAGGTGTTTAGATATCCGTATTTTCAAATTTCATAGTGATTCCCTAAAGTATTTACTACTCTTGCTGCTGCTCTTCTTTACAGCTACATTTTGTATTATACTCAGGTCTGACAGTTACTCCGTATTGCTACGATATTTCAAGATGCGTTGGAATTCAGGATTCTTTTCTACTCTTCTGGTATCTGCCTTGATCTTCCTCGTTGTCGCACTTGTGTCGACCACGGAGGCAAGGCTTTTGAGAAAACGAAAATTCGACGGAGATTTTGAATTCGCTGATGAGGTAAGAAAACTGGTCTTTTTTGAGAATCCACTAAAATAAATTGCAGATCAACTCGTTTCGACAATGTGTTCAGAAAAAAATTTAATAGCTGTTTTGCTGATTTTCATGGTTGTTCTGATAGATTAAACAGATAAATTTGAACTCGGCACACTATTTTTAAGCTAAAATATAAGCAAGACAGGACACTAATAGCCAGAAAACATAGGAGCGCGACGTTGCACAAAAGATCACGACGATCAAAATTAGCATAATTTTCATCCTTAAAATTAGGTATGCGTGCGTTCCTATTATTATTAAGCACTCCTGCCTGCATAATCATTCATGTGCATAGGTAATATACGAACATCGACATGACTTCATGACTCTATTCGATTCATTCATTCATTCATACATTTGGGCAAACAACAAGATCCAGCTACAAATGACCCTCCTCTTGTCTCGTTTTTGATGAGTTGTTTATGCTTAAATCGTGATATCCATTTTTTGCTAATTGCGAATGACTCATCCATTCAGTCGTACCTTTACTTGCATGATATTATCGTGCTGCACTCCTTGAAAAGAGTACGCTTTAATTTGATTATTTCATTTCGCTACAATATTATTCGAAGCTGCGTAAGCAATTATAGGCCTTCATAATAGTTATTGTTACAGTTGAGTTTTATTCGTCAGCAAAACAAGAGGTTACAAGTTTACATAAAGGTCTTTCAATAAATATGGGCAATGGGTTACAACCAGCAATCTAAAGCTAAACTATCATTTTATTAGATTACCACATTACCAGACATCTATCGAATGGCAAAAACTAATAAATCTAATGGACACTTACAATTTGTTTGCTATTCTTTGATGATGATGTTGTTGAAGGTTGTTAGTTGTTGATATAACTGAAAATACAAAAATATCAAACAGAGAAAGCGTATTATTGCTTGTTCATGTAATTCGCTAATGGATTTGGCTGTTCGCGAACGTTTCACAGCGTTGTTTTAGTCTAGTTCACATATATAACCAACTCGAAAGAATATTTTCTTTTTTCGGAACGCACGCGAAAAATACATATGAAAAGCAAACGAAAAGTCTTTATTTAATTCTGTGATTCAAACTATTCAATTTCTCGAACAACAGTTTGAATCCGAAAGATGAATTCAAAATGTTTGTACATAAAGAGTCGTAGTCCCTAGAAGTAGCATTATTTCTACAAAGCAATGTTGCATTATGAACAAATCGTAAATAGTTTTAAATTAAAGGTATGGCCTACTCTGGCGGCAATGCGTCTCTTTTTGCATGCTTATTCAGTTTACTGTTGACAAAGAGAATATTATATCTCTGTAACAAAAGCACTAGCTGTGGTGGTGATTGTGGATATTCATCATCACTTTCGATTAACATAATGATGAATTATTCATAGGATGTTCAAATAAAAATGAAGTACAGTATCATAATAATATGGAGAGAATAATAGACGTATAAGTTGCCTTATAATTGTCGCATCTTACTTATGATATAAAGCATATTAAATATGTACTTAACGTGTAATAAAGAAGACTTACTATGACATGATTGAGGATAGTATTATTGTTTGTTAAAATAAAACGCATCTTCATTTCTACCCCATCAGACTACTAACGAAATGGTTTTGTGATTATAATCAAGAGTATAATATCATACCATACCCCGGCAACTCAATCAAAAATAATACATTATGCTCGCGTCAAGTATCTCGAGTGGCTTGCTGTGGTTTGTCTTCCCTAAAATGAAGTGTCTGTTTAGTACAAGCGTGTTTCAAAAGTGTGCATTATAGTTTCGTCATTCTGTATTAATACTAGCTGAACTTGGGTCCGCAATAGGATGTGATAAAGATTGACTTTGAAAAGGTCAGTATGATTTCTCGTTTGAAACAACAAACAGCTTTTATACAAACGTGGATTTTATTACGACTGTATGGTAGTATTCGTATGGACAAATGGGTTTGGTGTGCTTGTTTAGTCAACGATACTAAACCTCCTATTGTGTTTAGTAGTTCATAGTTGAGCATTTTTACCATAAACTAAATTAGCTAATTGGTTACAAATCAAAGTGCTCGTACAGTAGTGATCAAATTAAATAAGGAATGCACGTAAATATGTATAGGTATCCAGATTTCGAGAGAGAAAACACTAGTAATAATAATGTAGTGTATTGGTTAAGTAATTAATTATGCTCTGTTTCACTGAATTATGAAATAACAATGTCTCAGGAAGTTGTGAAGCCATTGCGATTGATAATATGTCACCGTCACTGACATAAGTATCTGCGTTCCGCTCCTGGAGCAGCAACGAATACCAAGAATGGCCAATGTCATTTATCTTTGCTTGTATTGTCATTAGTTAGTGCATGCTTTAATGGGTCTATGTAATACTTACTACCTTCAACTTCCTAATAAAAAACTCCAAGTCTCAGCCGCACAAGAAAGAATATAAGAGTACCGACCAGACTACAACCACGTCCGTCATCAGAACGTATCGGGGGAAAGTAAAACACTATGCCAGCAATAACTCGACAGCCTGTGAGCCTGGAGACTCGTTCTGGGATTCTAGCCCTTTGTGCTGCTGAGTACTCAATATGGGCATTTTTATTGCAAGAAGGATTTTTATGGCTCACTGACTAATTCACAACTCTGTCCACACCGACACCGTATTGTACTTATTGCATTACTCACTGTAAGAGCAACTCGAACAGAGCACTTGTGTTCCGTAGAAGAACAGAAGAAGAAAAATGTAAAGATCGATGCGATTCGTATTGGGTAACCACTAATGAGCTTCATCCGTTACATCCCATGCATCTAATACTGTATTGCCATTTCATTAAAAGTTATCTTGCAATTAGATCCCTCGTACACGTACACGTGTCATTATTAACTAGCTTCTCATGAAACATTAGATATTATTGGTTCTCGGGCAACCACCACCACTCGGCCGAGAAAGCAACTTTCCCGCAGTGTTAGCTTAAATGCTGTATATCCCTATGCTATTATGACGTAAGCATTACGGGAAAATACTCTTTTCAAAATTTCATCGTTATTTTAATATCTAGATATTGTAAATCAAATTTGCTGCCGTAAACTCTGCGGACACGTATCTCTTAAATTTTTTATCAATATGAATACGATCTCGTTTTTCATGGGATACATCAGATACAAGTAACGGTGAATCCGATAAAGTTTTTTAATAATGAACTTTAATGATGTAACTGCAAACTGAGTTGGTAATAAGTACACACTTTGTTATGATTGAAACACGACTAAACTATTGTATGGGTGACATAGGGGACACAGGTGACATGCACATAAAAAAATTCGTATGATTTTGGAATAAATAAAATAAAAGGAGAAAAGTTTAGGAAACTACTAAGTATTCATCATTCGTTTTTGTGTGGCTTAGAAAAACGTACGATCAAATATGTGCACCTTTATGCAAAATTAAATATATGGCACAGTCCAGCATTTAAAGTCAGTTACCAAAAGTAAAAATGAAGAAAACTTGTTGTAGACCATAAGCTCTATTAATTTATGGAGGCTTATCAACCTCGAAAGTCATAATACGGCTCATAACACATGTAATATTACTTCTACCAAGGAAGCAAACTTTTGCTGGTTGGATTTCTAGTGATTTAGGTCTATCTATGTCTGCCCATTTTTGCTGTATATCTGTATAATAGAGAAAAAGTTGACTTTTATTGAGAAAATACCGAAAACTCCCGTCAATTCTCTCGTATCTTCCCTGTGCACTTATCTGTGTCTCCTTTTCCAATGGTGATCTGCGCAGTTCAGGATAGGCAGTGAAAACGAGCATTTCCTTTTTAACAACATAAAAACTTGAATATGGGAACCACTACGGCACTTCTTTTTTATTACTCTTCGCTTTTTGTTTGATGGTCTGATGGTTTTTGTAATAAATGAGTTCTCATCTCATTGAAAGTTCGTTTCTTTTACAACTGGTTTAGTGTAATATTTACCATCTTTGGTTTCTTTGCTGCTGATTCAAAGACTTTGATGAATACTAAGGTATTTATATACCTATATGTAACATTGTGAATCTGAATGAGTTTCAATGTCCTGCATCATTTTAATCAAATGACAATGACAATATTGACAATTGCAAGCGTTTATCAAAAATGGTACCAGGAGAGTACGGAGCGAGACTACTTGGGTACCTCCATGTACAACTTTGCAAATTGTACACTTTCAAACGTAATTTTAGTTTCTAACAAATACTATTCAGCGCAACTTTATGGAATCCAAAACTTAATATTTAACTGAACTATAGTTGTAGGGTTTGGATGCAGCATAATTACAAACACAGATATTGTTTAATGTGTGTGTGTACTACTCTGTTATGGTATAACTCATAACAATGCATGATAAATATAGTTGTATTTGTATACGTAATCTCAGCGCTAAGTAATTATTATCCTTTTACTTTCTATTATAATTCAATCGGTATTTGGAATGTTTTTAAAACAAAAAAAGGAAGGAACATTCAGTTTATATTGGATCGATATCGAAAGCTTGTTTCGGAGGTTAATGCTAAAAATTATTTATTTCAGTATTCCAACCCAATCTTGCAACATAAATTTTTTATCGTTTTTATATAGTATGTAATATATTTTAATAAAATAAAAAGTACCAATGTAGTTATTTAAAAACCAAGATTGTTTGATTAAAACTTAAACGTCTTTATTTA
>JAQFYG010003016.1:0-13313 GCA_034694325.1 Entomobrya corticalis
GAGATCAGAAAGGGGCATGTGCTTAAAAATTCAAATTTCTGACGTTGACCTAAAGTGGTGTGTGTCTACAGTCAATACAGACCTAGAAAAATGTCAAATGCAAGCTTACAGATCCATTGTAACGTAGGAATGAAGTATTGCTTTCGGCACCGTATCAGTTATAAACACAAAAACAATAATATAATATCTATCTGTGAAGTTATTAAGCAGTTTAAATTTACTTAGGAATGGTTATATTTGAATTAATCACTGTAATATTGTTGAAAATGTTTATAATATTGATATTAGATTAACAATTCATAATGCACTCGCCACATTTTGCTACAAAATAGCAAAAAATACACGCTGTTCCGTTTTACCCCATGATTTTAAAAAGGTTTATTTACGCTTGAATTCGACTTGAAATATTAGACTTGGACCATTTATTTCTAGTTAATGGTTTATATTATATCAAAATAAAATTTTGATGATTTAACTATTGCCGACGCTGTTAACCAATCTCATATCAACCACTATCATTAACCTAATGTATACCTAACTGAGTTTTCTTCAGCGCAGCGCTCGATAAAGAATTAAAAGTAAAGTAAAACAAGTGTGCAATTATTTAGACACTAAATAATCAAGGTGCACCTGACGGAGACTCACGAGCAGACTTAACACATACATTACCGGCACCGGTACACTTGTAAAATAAAACTTACTGATAGGTACGCATCACCTAATGCATTTGGAACAAGCATTATCATTATTCATGCATGCCACTAAACTGGTCCATATTTTAGATACAGTTTAGCTTAGAGAGTTTTTGATGAAAGAGAAAAAGTAGCAACAGAATGCCAATTTACATTTTTCTACTAACCAACTTACATATCAACTAAACTTTGCAATGCAACAAAAGGCGAGTTTTGGACCATATTTTCTCAAAGACAAATCAGTAAAATGAATAGATTCATTTTTCATGTAAAAATTTAGGAACCTATTTTTTATGATAAAGGAAATCGTTCCTGGCGCGCTGGGTCCTTTACAATTACCTTTATCGCTTTTAGACATGAATCTTAATACAAAATATGCAAAATACTGTTTTATCACCAATCCATAGCTTGCTACAAAACTTAAGCTACTGTTGGATTCCTGCAAAACTCTACACGATGATGCTTCGGCTACAATAAATGACGTTGATGTTTTTTTTCAACACAATCCAGAATGGGAGTAATTGAAGAGAAGCCCTTACACTGCATTAGTACGCTCCGCATAGTATTCAAGAAGCACAACATTTTATAGAGAAAATTTTGTAATTAAACCAATCAAGTTCCATTGGAATTGTAATTAGTATTTTTAAAAATAATACTGTACAAATTTTAAGTCAATTTTATTTTTATCGCTGATTGAAATTAGAAATATTTTACGGGTTGACTATTCGAAAGATATTTAGTAGACAAATTGAACAGATTTGTAGGATTTTAGTTAAAAATTTATGAGATTTACCAGTCACCAGTCATTTGTATTACTCAGCGCTTATATCTACGCATTGTCGAAAAACGTGCTGATTAATTGTTGATTACTGACATTCACTTAGCATTATGAATCAAGAAAACACTGTTCAGGACGACCAACAGCCTTGCTGCTCCAGCAGTATCACGTCCACTCCCACCAATTCATCGTGGAAGCCCACCAACGCCAGGACAATTATTAGAAAAGAGTAAGAAGCTTAAATTTTTATAATGCATGAACTATGATTGATCAGTAATTAATTATAGATACAAAGCATAGTATTAATGAGAACATAACCATAATTGAAATAGAAGAACCGCAGGCAGCAGTGGTTCCAAAAATGCCTCCTCGCCTTATCCTATAAACCATGGAAACATGGATAAGACTCCGGACATAGCTTTTGATGACGATTCTGACGACTCCATGTCCA
The DNA here is from genome assembly GCA_034694325.1 of Entomobrya corticalis. Taxonomy (NCBI): domain Eukaryota; kingdom Metazoa; phylum Arthropoda; class Collembola; order Entomobryomorpha; family Entomobryidae; genus Entomobrya; species Entomobrya corticalis. The sequence continues at coordinate 1,922 of JAQFYG010003016.1, forward strand.
GTTCAGGAACGGTAGTTCCTCATTCTGAAGGTTTCGACAGCTCAAGGACCGAGGAAAATCGCACCACAGCAACTGATGAAGTACCAGATACATTCAATGACAAGAGAAATCAGCAGAGTCTGCCTTCATTTCAAAGTAATGCAATACATTTCCTGAAATCACCATCACAATTAGTTAGTGAAAATGGTATAAGTAAATATCAATTTGTGAACACTGATCGCTAAAATATACGCTTACGCGTACATGTAATTTCAGGCACCTTTGGTCAAGACAAAGGAATCGCGCAATTCGGAGGAAATAATCCTTATAGCCAGTATGCCGGCCAAAATCCATATTTTACTGCTGTCCCTATGTTGTATCCTAACCCTGAGCATGCAAACTTCAATCCTAACGGACAACAAAATGGTCCCTACGTGTCAGGAAATCCATTGAATGCTGAAAGTGCTGGATCATATGCACCAAAATGCATGGCCAATGAAATCTACTCGTTCATGAAAACATGCATATTGGATTTAAACATTACGTTATCAAGCAAACCGGCGTCACGAAAAATATCCTCCTGTATCCGTTCATTGGAGGAAGCTAGCAAAGAGATTCAAAAAGGAGAAGACAGCTTTCGCCAGGATTCTTTAAATAATGGTCATAAAAACCACAGCCGAAAGTTTTGCGAAGTTGGCAAGAAGAAGAAAGCCGGCAAATCCCGTGCCAAAGGTACAGATACATCCAACTCAAACAGTCAAACAACTCAAAGTGTCGACTTTGAACCACTCACGCCAGGTGCCACAACAGATGGAGATGAAAGCGAACTGGAAGTCATTTTTGACAACCGCAACGAGTACCAGTAAAGAATAATTGCTGAACGATTTGTATACGCCATGTTCATGTTCCACTTATCATTAATTGTTAAAATGAAATCCCTATGTACGCGGCAACTGAATTGTTATTGATATTATTTCACTTACATTTACAACATTTACCCGAATTTGCACAAATGTAATTAAACTTATCTTCTAGCTTTATATAGTTAATTCGTTAAAAATACTTACCTTACTTATAGCTTTACTATTTCACCTTTAACAGTCGATATTTGTATTACGATATTTACAATCTCATTATCAACAAACCATGATTAATTTTGTAGTGCCTTTGATTAATTAAAATGCGATTGTTTTTGTTTTAATTATGTACATGAAAATCTTAACGCTCTGTGCATATTTTTGCAAAATTATTTCAATAAAATTTCTTTGCATACTAAAACAAAGTCAAAAGTATGACCACCGACCACCAATAAGCATCCGCAAAGCCTTTTTTCATTGCATCACTCAATTTACTTTGGATTTATTTAAGATATTTGCTGCCATATTTTTCCATAAAAGCAATGGAAAAATTTAAATACTTATTTAATTGGACACATAAATACATTCAACGAGCTTTTTGAGTATCATATGATTAACATATTTTAAGGGCATGAGTATATTAATATCATGCAATAAGCAAGACGGATTTGATTTCAATTCAGCCATCAACTCTTTCGCGTGCGTTATTGAAGAAAGCTCTTTTTGTAATCGATCATATCTTACCCTACGCGCAAATTTCCTTTACTAGAGTACAAATCCAACAGGGATGATAAAAATTTCTTTCTTTAATATAAGCTTCGTCCCTACTATTTTTAAACAAGCTTTTTCGTTTGGTATTTCGCTTTCAGTATGGTGTCATTTTCACACTATCTACACTCCGTTTCATTCTCCACCTACGTAGTGTATTTACCTCATTTTCTCTCTTCCTAATAAAATTGTGCAAGTAATTGAAGCGGTTTATTGAAAAAAGGCAACATATAACTAGCAATTATTTATACAGCGCTGCCATTAAACAATCTACGGATTCGTTCATTGTAACTGATGAAGTAACCAGATAAGTAATATATATATCTCAACAAAATAAGCAGAATACAAATAAAACTACAACCTGAGCAGCATAAAAAGCTCGCATATTACTTATTATTCATTCCAAGTAAGCATTTTGATCATTTTTGGAAAAATAAACTGAGGAAAGAAGATTCTGCCTTGAAGCAAATGTGCGCACTGGACGTTAAAAAATTACTGGCTCATGGTTGATTTGAGTTTGCTTATTGGGGTGTTAGTAAGTGTTTTCACATTATAAATGTTGACTGACACCCACCACCATCATCATTTTCTTCCCCTAGAAAGAAAGTTCATTCGTCTATTCATTTGATTTACTCCTACATATATGTCACATCTGAAATCCACCAATATAATTAAGGTATCATATCTATAAATTGTATAAAATATGTATCCACCATTTCCAATATATTTAGGTGGATTCAGTTCACCCCCATTATCCTTTCGCACTCCCATAGTCAGAAGCTGACCAGAACAAAAAATAAATAAAAAAGCTGTAAGCCATCTTTACAGAGGCTGACTTTGTATAACTGACTGACTGAACAAAAGGCAAAGTTGAAAAGTTGTAAACTTTTCCAAACGAAATTTGTATTCGTCCTTGTCGATTTTGATACACTTGAGGCAAAATATAAAGAAATATGTTTGAGGAATAATGATGATCCTGGCATAAAATGCGCCTTTTTTACTTTTTGTGTTTTTCGACAAACACTTTTGTAGACTGAGCAAATATTTTATGCCTTACTTAAGATTGTTGGTGGTCATAATAACTTGTGCCGAGTTCGTTCAGTCGTATGAAGTAAACATATTTTTGCCCTTTAACCACTTGTGTTTATAAAACGAATAACATGCATGTACATAAGTGTCAGCAAATTTAGAACAGTATGACTCCGAGATATGTTTGTGTATGTTGCTGCTGTGCTATGTAGCCAGAGCCACATACAAGTGACAAGAATAGATCACAAGAGGGGTAATGAAGCCGTTAGCAGTAATTGAGTTGTTAGGAAGCAGCTTTTTACATGCTTATTATGTTTTTATGCGTATCATTTTTACGGATCACGGCCAGAGGATATCGTAGTTAAATGAATACGTGTGTGCTTCCTAAAGTGAAAGTCAGCCAACCAGTGAAAATCTATATCCAATGGGTGGTGGCGTAGTGGACGTGGCAATGCATAATAATGACTGGATGCTTTCCCATTACTTGTGATATTTTGTAATCATGCTTTTTATATTTCATAGATAAAAGGTAGCTTAAGAAAGAAAAAGTAAGCAAATATATCTTTGATTTGACAGAACACTAGATAAAATTTTAAGAAGAAAAGTAGAACAATTGCATATGAGATGTTATTTTTATTAACTTTCTACTGTTTTATGTATCTAGCTGGTTCCATCAAACAAGGCCTTTACTTCTCTTTACTCTTCCTTGTGTAACATTTATATTTATAGCATGAATTCCTTTACTAATGCAAGACGAAACAACCTCTAAATATTTATTAATATTTAACTTTAAAAAGTTGATTAAATATAGTTTATGTACATTATCATAAAACATGTCTTATGTAATTTATTTAATTTATTTCTTGTAATTGCTCTTTTATGAAATAATATGCTTTTCTCCTTTTATTTTTAATGTATAATCATAGAATATGAATATAAATTGACGGCATAAAATAAAGAAACCAAAGGTCTTTTGCTGATCATGCATGGATTTTGTAAAATGCGTGTAATATGATCATTTCACAACAATGGCACGATCACTAACACCCATACAGAGTTTTCAGTGTGCACGCGTCGGGTTTTATTAATACCTTTTTGTTTGTTCGGATAACAATAGACGACGACTGTTTACTTTATACTTCTGGTGGTGATACTGATACTGCATTACTTAAAAGTACGAGAGGTCGACGATGATGAAATGTACGTCCTTGTGATGACTGCGTGAATATGATACGTGATACTATTATTATATTTATTATTATCGTCATTACCAATTGAACCCGTAATGCATGCAAATAATATATTGGTGCAGTACGCATGTAATCTGTCTGTCTGTACAGTTTTTCTGCTGGTCTGCTCACTTTCCTCGGTCTTGGGTCGATGTCGTTTGGGTGTGACTTTTTAAACTTGAATGGATTTCTGATCGGATAGATGGACGGACGTTTGCTTGGTTCGGGTGGATGAGCGACGACGACGTTTGCATTATTTTCATCTATCTGATACAGCTCTTTTCACCACTTCTCTGCCACAAGCATATAGCACCATCAGGATCACAACGGCATATATATAGCAGAGACCTTTCTCTCTGCTCATAGTTTCTTTTCTGTTATAATCATTTTTGAAAATTTAACGTAAAGTTATACCACCCAAGGACAAAATACTTTTTCTCCGCAGAGTTTGTGCAGTCAAGTCATTTAGCACTCAGCATAAAGTAGGAGAATCAGCTTTCCCCCTCAATACAATTCACTATTGTTAAAGAGCCGGTTAAGGACTGGGATGTGAGGATGAAATAATAATAATAATGGTGGGTTGGTTCTGACAGTGTTGCTATTACATGCATTACATAATGTTATTACCCACTGAATGGGAGAGAGAAGAGGAAATGAATGGATTGAGCGAGCGGCTGCAACATAATGCGTAAAAGGCACATTGATATATTGTTGCTGGTTGTTGTGTGTGCTACTAGTATACTGATGCTGACATGCTTGCCGGAGCGTATATGTGGGGTCATTGAGATAACAAACAACAATCAAAATGTATCATCAAAGTTGAAATGACATAATACTCAACACCACACCACACATCTCTGGTAGTAGTACTGCTCATTTCGTACAATTTTTATGCATAAATGTAACATTTGGCTTATTATTGGAGAGAAAGAGAGAGCAACGACCTTTCATCTCCAATTCCATTGAACTTGTGACTGCAAAATCACTACTAACACACTATTAATTCAACAGATTAATTTGTCCTATTTTAAGCACAAAATGTAAATGAATGCAATTGAAGTGCTGGATTATCAGTAGGGAACACTTGAAATAATGATGTGTAATTTTGAATGCAACAAAAGGGTCATGCTCAGAGTGAAAAGGCAAAACTTTGCTCATCATTCATAATGGCTTGTTTGCTTTAAATCTGTCATTATTGTGTTTTAATGTCGATATACCACTGCCACAAAAACGCATAGTGGTTCATGTATTCCATTCTTCAACCGTACAACTTAATTTGCATCTTAAAAAATTTGACCTTGTCATGACAGACGTTACTTTTGCCTATATATAGCCTTACATGCTACAGTAATGATTTCTATGACTTTGTGTTTTTTAGTTTTTCATGTAGCTTTCAGTTTTAAATATTTATATTTTGATGTAGAATGGTAAGATTAATGCAAAAATAATCAAATTAAAATATGGACGGCTGCTCAGTCTTTGTAATTCTTGTCCACTCACTCCATGACGAATCGCATCAAGGCCAAGGCATTAAGTTTAGAAATAAACCATTAAAACGTTTACCATAAAATCATCAATAGTCAATATAAATTAATATTAATGAATTGTTTTCTTAAAAAACAGAGGCAGGAATTCTTCTAGAGTGAGAGAGAGAGCAACGATAAATATTATTTGACATCAAGCGGGTGCATCTGAGCGGAAGCGGAAGGTTATCTTTTAAGTGAATGCTAAGAACCATCATCATGCCAAAACCATTTTGCTCGGTTGAATTGCTGCTGATGTGGGATTGTTTTAAGTTCTCTATCTAAAGCATTCTCTTTGATTGTTTGAAAATTAAACTCTAAAATCCCATGTCTTTCAAGCATAGTTAGAAGAAGCCGATATAAGCTAAAAAGTTAAACATAGTTTTTTTTATAAATCTTGATTCTTGATAAATAACTGTCTCTAGCTTTATGGAGTCGAAAAGGAAAAGACTGAAATATGATCTACCAAGCCCAGATTTTTCTTGAGCATGACCTACAAGATGGCTATAAAGACACCTCTTTCCTCAGAAAAATAGAAAGATTAAATGTAAAGGTGATGATGAGGAATCGCAGCCACAGCATAATCTGTTCCAACGCTAAAACCTTCAACTTTGTGTTGTTCGCCTCAGTACACAGATGAGATCGACTTGTCTCCATTGCTTTTAAACAGTTCATTTACTGGACCTGAATACAGTATACAGGTTTTATTTTAAGACATGTAATTAGTTCAAAGGGTGTTACATAGATTCAGTCAACCTGAAATGGGAAGTGTGAAAGAAGTCGACCACGGTAAACCGAATTGTACACATTTAACTTTTTTCTTGTTTGTAAATTATACGAAGTATTATAAATATTATAAGATATTAAACTTCTTAAAAGCACTTGTAATGTAGAACGTATCATACTATCACAAGCGGCATATTTAAAACCGAAAAGAGGATAATCGTTCAATAACTTAAGGAAGAAACCTTTTGAGATATCATCTATTTCGTAAAAACATGGACTGTAGCGTAGCTATTAAAAATAGAAAGGATGTAGGTAGATTCTTTTAGGATCAAAAGAATTAATAAATTGCCATAAGCTCAAAAAAGCTTATTATTATTTTTTGATAATCTTCCATAAAGATATTGCATCCAAAGAAAAACCCTGTTGCAGATTTTAAGCTTACGTCACCACAGCACAGCTTATCTAACTTCTTCATCGTGGCATCCTTTTCTTAATAACCTTTTGAAAAGCTATGATGAAATCCTTTATTGGTACGCACACTTCTTTCTGCAAATTATATTTCACAATTAAAAGATATTTCCAAAGTGCTACGCCATTCCGTGCTTAGGTATTTGGACTTTATACCAGCCGATCTTTTATCGGTAAGATAAATAAATATAAAGTAGGCCTAAAAAAAGCTTACTTGAACTACGTCCCAAGCATATAAGTTTGCTAGATATCTGGCTACCTCTCTCCAAAAAAATACACACTATATGAATGGCAACATACCGTTATATAAAATGAGTGAAAGAATTTTTCCAAATCAGTAAAAATGTTGTGTTGTTGTGACTGTGACCCCACATGGTTCCTTACTTAAGTTTAAAAATACTGAAATGTCCATTCTATTGAAACAGAAAAATCTGTCGTCAGATCAAAAAAATAAAGAAACTTGTTTCCTCTCTAGTTGGTTCTCTTTTTCATGTTTTTTATCCTTCCTTGTGTACCTTTTTATTTCTTACGAATGAAAAGGAAGAAAGAAAAACAGTCACCTGCTGTTGCCGTTTTTATTCTCTACCTTTAAAATATACATTTCATTCGGTAATATAGCGATCTATATACAGATTTATCTAGATATATACATTGTTAAATAAGGGGAACTGATAAAAAGAGGACAAATCAAGGAGCAGAAAAAAGGGTTTGAAGGAAGAAGAAAGAGAGAGAGAAAAGCATGTTGTACCATGTACTAGATTTGTAGTTGGTTGACTGCACACAGAGATTTAGAATGGCAGTTTCTTAAAAGGCTCAAGAAGACGAAGAAAAAGAAGACAAGACGAAAAGGAGAAAAGAGATTAGCAAAAGGACTAAGAAAAGGAGTACTACTAGAAAACAGAACGAAAAAATTTAAAGGTTCTCTCTTGTTATCTTTTTCCTATTTTTCGTCTTTCTATCTATCTATCTTATCCGTCCTTCCTTCTTCTTCTTCTCTCCTTTTATATGTTATGTAAACGGTACACGTCCTTTTTCCTTAGATCGGAGAACAGATCATTCGACTTCTTGTGTCGCCTTTTGGTAACTACAGGCACAAGAGAGTAAAAAAGCAGAAAAGAGAGAAAGATTTTTTTTGTGAGTGAATTGGACCTTATATGACATGTCAGCACGGAGCAGTTTTTCAGTCTCTTTTGAGAGATGCAGCAAGAAAAAAGCTTAAAGTTGCATCGCATTAAGCACGTTTGACTTGCTTTGTGAATGCATCCCCTCTCCTGTTATTCCTTTTTTCTTCTTTTTTCTTCCATCTCTCGCTGGTACACTGTTCTATGCTACTGCGGCAGAAGCTGTGTGACCGTTTTTATTCTAGCATCTCGGCTCAAAATTTACTACAAAACCATGCCAAAACATATAATATAGCATTCCACAGGACGGCGATACCACGAAGAAGACCAAACACTTCAATTATCCATTCCATTCACAACATGGTTTTTTGCACATTCAGTCAGTCAGAGAGTTAAAAGGAGACAAACCAACCTTTAAGAAAAGCGAAAATTCAAGTCTTCTCTTCTCAATCCAACGAAAAACTATTTCTTTTTCTTGAGAAAATGAAAAACTCTTTTATTTCGAACATCATATAATTCTTAGGTTCTTGTCAACTTGTAAAAAATCTGGCCGAGTGAGTGTCGAGTGTGTCCTCCTTCTTGTTCGCTATTCTCCCAAATACAATTTTACTCTACTCTGTTTCTCGTTCAGATTTCCTCTCGCTCTTTCTCTGATTCTCTTTCTTTATTTTTCCGAAAGAAAATCCAATTTTTTTTTCAAATATTGCGAGAATTCCGTTTTCATCCTTTCTTCGATGTTGCCTTTTTATGTACAGAAAAAACAAATTTAAAGCGAAAGAAGTAAGACTGAAAGAAAAAAAATGTCATTTTATTCTTTTAGCGTGAAAACGAAAAGTTAAAAGTCTAAGCTAGTCTTTTACTATTTCCCTATTATCTACAAATCTATATAATATAACATACATAAATACCTTTTGTGTGTGAACTAGCTCTTTTAATTTGTTATAAAAATGCTGAATCTCCCTACTTTGGATTAAAGTATTAATAAACTTTCAAAGAAAATTAGTTACTAGTTAGTGTTTTATTTTGTTTATAGTTTTTAGTTAAACAAAAAGGAACTTTGTATTTAACGTAGACTTAAAATTTCCTATTTCAAGTTTGACTCATACCAAAAAATTCTTTATTCTTTTTTTTAGAAAAAACTTGTCCATCAAAAGTAAATAGTCGCATGAGACAAGTTATACTTGTCATTTTGTATCTTGCTCACACCGACTGCAAATTAACATGAAATTGCACTTATTAAACTATGTCACACTTATTGTTTATGTACCCATAACTAACAACTTGCGGAATAATTGTAATGCCAACAACTCCATAAACATTCAATACACTTTAAAAGTTAAACCGAAAATAATTATTTTTTTTATCCATAAAATACCGGCACAAACCGAAAGGTTATCAGGTACAAAACATCAAGAAAGTATAAAGCATCAACCAACAAGATTTCTACAATTTCTCAAAAGATTTTTCCTTCTTATTCACTCTTTTTCCTTACTCATCTAATCATACTCACAAAAAATGTGCAATATCAACAATGAGAATGATACACATGTGGTACTGGTCCGGACTTTTCTACTCATATCTTTACCATCATCATCAAGAAAAACTGTACACTCTAGAAATATTTTTATAGCTTAAAAAAAGAGGGAAAGGAACAAGTTTTTAGATTACTTGCACTACTCTCTAGGTTATGTTAGGTAAAAGAGGCATTCTGAAAATGAAAGAGAAAAAAAATACTTGGAAATGGTAAAGTAAAGTATGCAGTAGTAAGTATGTTGATACGATGTGGCGTGGTAAAGAAAAAGCAACGGAAGGGAGACTTGCGGAGAGAGAGAGCAGCAGCATGTCTTCTTTTCTCCTCTCTTCTTGCTCACAACACTGTTTCTCTTCTTTCTCATCTTCTCGGTTGGCTGAACCCATTCTAGCTAGACTTGGAGGCTAATCCGGCGTGAAGTTAGAAAACTCTCTCTCTCCCTGGTTTTCTGGCTCTCATCTCATCTTGCCTGCCTTGCTGCCTATGCGTTTAGTTATTTTTTTAAAGACGAACTTGTAACAGCAGCCAAAGCAAGACTTGCATTTGCTTAGCCCGTCACGCCAAGAAGAAAGAACTAAACAAGTGGAGGGGTAGGGTATAGAAGAATAGATGACGATACCATGGTGTCGTCGTCCAAAAAGCAGTCTAAAAGAAGCGTCTAGTCCCTACTTGTCTTTTTAAAAAAGAAAAAAAAACCTTAGCCAAAAAATAATAATAATTTCCAACAACTTGCTATTATTATATAGGAAGGAACTTGCTTGGCCTGGGATCACAACCACATGGCTAAAACATTCTTCTTATACCATTTTTGGGCTACCCACGCAATTATTACAATATAATATGTATTTTACTTTAGGAATACATATTATATATAAATGTATGATTATTGTTTTTGTTGGGTATATGATATGAAATGATAGAAATATACAATAAGATGTTATTTTTTTCTCTTCTTAAAAACGCTCTGTTCTATCGATAGGAAATCCTACTTTAAAAAACAGAGAAAAACAAAAACTTGATTTCATACTGCGGGAATGTGTGAGCCACGGCATTATGAAATAACAATATAGGTACAAAACTTACAACGCGACATCGTAAATTGAAAAACAATTCAGTTAATGAAAGTTGAGATACGGAAAACTTCTCAAATTATGAATAAGCTCATTTTATTACGCTTTAATAACTGTTTAGAAATAAAATATTTGACACTTTGATAAATCAATGATAAAAAGCTTTGAATTTGACAAAAATATCAGTATTTGCACAAAACAAACACATGTAAATCAGCCGTAAAGTAAAGCTAATAATTATAGAAGCATTAATATTACAAGTAGAAAGATTCTAAATAACCAAGTATTTTGTCGATTCAGCAGAACTTCAGTGTTAAATAGGTTATTGGGTACTACTAAAAATAAAAGGTTGATGCAGCATTGAATGGCTAATTAATGGGCTTCGATTAATATTGAATCATAATCATACTATATTCTTATTGCTGAATAGGTAGAAAGATTTAAGTACAAACTCTTTATATATCGACGGTAATAATAGATTACTTATAGATACTCATGCACACATTTCTGCAAGGCATTTCAAACCCAACAATGATTCGAAATTCTGAAGCAAATGTCTTTCTTATACTTGCGTTTACAAGCAAGCAAACTAGCTTGTTTCATCACTATACTTGAAAGCAATAATGGGACATGCTACAGTAAGAAAAGCGTCAGACACTGTGTATGTACCTAAGTTCTTTACAATTACAACAAGGACAGGATTTTCACTTCACGATAAAAGCTCAGACTGATTATTATTAACACATGTAGTGCAATAGAATGCACTTAAAGTGCATGAATTCAAGATGCAAGCCACTTGTTAAGCTTAAATAGAACTGACCATGTGGAATGATCCGAAAGAGCGTGTGAATGATTGTGGGTATACTGACGCGACCAGACGAACGATGACGATTATAATTTTCATAATAATATTAAGAATGCATTAACAATTTCGAATACATTTTTCGTATATGTATAAATGGTAGGTAGAGCTTTTTCTAAAAATGTGCTTTCCTTCAAGCAAACCATGAAATATAAAACAAGCGTGATCAAGTCACGTGAGAGTAACGAAGATGAGTGCTGTTATAAAACAAGTAAAAACGTATCTCGTA